>CAVNZL010000135.1:2382500-2465000 GCA_963693355.1 Pontia daplidice | reverse complement strand
GGGGGGGGGGGGGGGGGGGGGGGGGGGGGGGGGGGGGGGGGGGGGGGGGGGGGGGGGGGGGGGGGGGGGGGGTTTTTTTTGGGGGGGGGGGGGGGGGGGGGGGGGGGGGGGGGGGGGGGGGGGGGGGGGGGGGGGGGGGGGGGGGGGGGGGGGGGGGGGGGGGGGGGGGGGGGGGGGGGGGGGGGGGGGGGGGGCCCCCCCCCCCCCCCCCCCCCCCCCCCCTCCCCGCCCCCCCCCCCCCCCCCGGGGGGGGGGGGGGGGGGGGGGGGGGGGGGGGGGGGGGGGGGGGGGGGAAAAAGAAAAGGGAAAAAAAAAAAAAAACCCCCCCCCCCCCGGGGGGGGGGGGGGGGGGGGGGGGGGGGGGAAAAAAACCCCCCCGGGGGGGGGGGGGGGCCCCCCCCCGGGGGGGGGGGGAAAAAAGGGGGGGGGGGGGGGGGGGGGGGGGGGGGGGGGGGGGGGGGGGGCGCCCCCCCCCCCCGGGGAAAAAAGGGGAAAAAAAAAGGGGGGGGTTTTTCCCCCCCCCGGGGGGGGGGGGGCCCCCAAAAAAAAATTTGGGGGAGAGAAATTTAGGGAAAAAAAAATGCCCCAAAAAGGGGGGGAATGGGGGGGGAAAAAAAAAATTAGGAGGAAATTTAGGGGGTTAAAAAAATTGGGGGTGTCTTTTTTGGGGTCGTAACTATAACTGGGTTATATATACTACGTGCACAAAGAACTAATTTTAACCTTATCTGTTATGCCCCGACACACGCTTGTCTGTTTTTTGATAATTCTCCGGTCACGTCACAGTCCACAGAAGCGCAGTTCACGACGGGTGCTCGTTACGTTGTCTCATAGATAAACTTGTTTTTTTTTTTGTTTATTTGCTTTTACACTTCCGCGTTACATGTGCAATCGAATTCTAGAGTATATCTATGGTTTACTTTATGTTGTGAAATGTAAAGTGTGTTTAAATATATGAATGTTTTGTGGTTTAAATTGGAATTATATTTCTTTGGTTATTAATTTCGTCATAGTGTCTTCTATCAATTCGGTGATTGTAGTATAAAATTGTTTAAAACGGTACCGTTGCCGAAAATAGTTGGTGTTTTTTGGCGGCAATTTTGTTGGCATCGTTGAATATTTCACAACCATATTCTGTGGATTGCCAAGACATTTGGAGAGAATGTGTTCGTGTGAGTTCTTAATTAATTTTTTGTTGTGTTTGTTTTTTTATATGTATTTATTTATTTATATAAATCATCTGTTTCCCATTGGGGTAGACAGAGACCACTTGCTACGATCCGTGTCTCTCTCGCTTCCGCCACTATCATTACATTCATAATACTTGTTCGTTGGTATGGGTTGACTTATATTACTATTATTATTTATTTTATTATATCTTAGTATTGTTTTATTACAAGACTGTAACTGCCTTTTCTCTAGAACATCCTAAATCTGATCTTTACAGCTTTAATACTTTACGCACGCTGTAAAGAACGCGAAACGTCGGAAAATTGTAAAATTATATTATATATACACTATTTTAAATTTTGCAAAAATACTAACTTAATTCCGTTCATAAGTATTTTCCTTTAAATCTTACAGTTATGAAAAAGACAATATATTCTTTGATCCAATCACGTGGATGATCTAATGTACTGAGTTAATAAACAGCTTGAAACATATTTATAAAAATCTTAGTTTACAATTAAAATTTAAAAGACTTACCGTGACAACGACCGCTGTAAATCACCGCGAAACGTGCGACAAAATTTTAATATTGTAATAACTTAAATTTTGTAAAATACGTAACTTAATCCGTTAACAAAGAGTTTCTCTTTAAATGAGTAATAGTAATGTTAATAAAAGACGTGAATATTATCCTCTTATATTGACATAAAGTGCTTGTATCATATACAGTTGGAAAATACATTATAATGTACGCTGTCCTTTTTTTTTAACAAAACAACACGAATATATAATAAATTCTAGATTATTTCACCTCTTTTAATCAAACAAATATTTATGGTTAATTTTTATTTAAAGCTTTTGCGAGATTTGTTACTGAGGTATTTTAGGCCCATTCCTGTATTTTATTATAGGAAGATGCTCAATATAAACTTAAGTTTCCTTGTTCTAGATTCTTGACACAAAAACAGCTTTGACCATAAATCTTTGATCCATCTTTGATCGAAATACAAAACGGTGAATAGATTTAGCGAAATTTGTTTTACAAGTGTGGATTCAACGTTAAAAGCTTTATATAGATTTAGTCTCAAGCAATGCCTTTGTGGTCGCGGGCGGAAGTCGACTCGCATAAATGTATGCCAAATAAACACTATAAACCCCAATCAGTGTGGTACTTATCAGATAGCGATTTAGTATCTTAATGAAGCTACTTGTAAAGCCACTTCAACAACATTGTATGCGGCTTAAATTACATGTAGTTATAATATAGTTTCATAGAACATTTGCAGCTTGAAACCGGAGTCTTCGACTCTCACGAAGGACTCCTCATTAGGATTATTTTCCAAAAAAAATCGCATTATATTCCAAAAAAAATCTAAAAAAATGCGTTGTTGTATGGAAGTTGTGTTAATACTTTTTTGTTATTTGTTGTTATAGCGGCAACATAAATATATATGACAATTTCAAATAGCTGTAACAGAGATGCAGCTGGTGTCGTTTGAGTAGGGGGGATCCCTAAAAACAGTGTAGCTGTATGTAATAGGGTTACAACGGTAGTTATAATATTGTTTCGTAGAACATTTGAAGCTCGAAACCGGAGTTCGACTCACGAAGGACTCATCATTATTACCTAAAAAAAAACCAGCGTTGTATGGAGCGCGGTGTAAATAGTTTATTGTTATTTATAGATTTAGACATATATTTGATAATTTTCTACTGGCTGTAACAGAGATTCAGCTGGTGGTGGAGTAGGGGGGAATCCTAAAAACATTGTAGCTATATGTAATAGGGTTACAACGGAAGATACAATTGTAAACACGCGTTGAGTTACATATAAATTGAAACACGAGGGAACTCTCCACGTGTCAATTAGTCGTGCAAAACTAAACGGTTAAAATTACGCATCTCAATTGTTTACACTTGGCAATGATTGGTCGCAAAGTATGAAGTCGCGTACAATGTATAAACGCAAATTTACCAAACATACTTGTTTGTGTATATATAGTATTTAATGAAATTATATATATTATACCAATACTATAATATATAAGTTATATGTTACAAACGGTGGTTCGTAGGAAAAAACGTAGTTATACTATATTTTATAGATTTCATGTCTTATGTTATCTTGTAACATTGAATAAAGTCACTTCTAAAAACCTATCTAACTTAGCTTTAATATAAAATATTTGAGTTTCGCTCGTCAATTATTCATAGTATGAAACGTTTAATGGTATATTTCCATCGCATAGACACATAGACAGACGCAATGGTACTTTAAATGGTCTCTGATTGAATCTATTGAATTCAGGTTTAATCGCGGAGTTGTACCGGTAGCACCACATTTTTATTTTATACAGGAAGTTCCTTTTTTACCACAGACTACAATATCATAGAGATGCGTATAGATTAAAAATATATCTCAACAGAATCGGCTACCGCTTAGTGAATAAATAGCAATAGTAGAAATTGGGCCTGACTCACCAGAAAGGTTTCTTGTGAATGTGAAATGATCTGGCGCTGCGTAGCGATGTAGGGTCTCTTTTTTCATGGAGAGTGTTCGAAAGTTTTGAGTTCCATCATCAGACATTGAGGCAGAATAAGTTCAATCCGTATCACTTCGATGTCCGCCGTTCCACTACTGAGTGCTTCAGAAGATCATTAGCCGCGCACCACCGCTATGTGGAACCAGCTAATATTTCCGAAACAATACGACTTAGGGCCCTCCAAGAAAACAGCGTTGCATTAAGTGTCCCTGGGCGGTCCTCTTACTATCACGTGAGCCTCCTGCCCGTTTGCCCACTGTTATATAAAAATAACAACTCAAAGAGAGTTGGCTAACAACACCTGTTTGTACTGGATTGTCGTTGTAAGGTACAATCCATTATATTGAAAATAGAGTAAATCGGCCGCGTAGCCCTAAACATGCACTCTTTCTCAATAAGCCAATTAAAACGTGATTTGACGTCGGAGCGTAACTAGGAGACGTCATTTCATTATAATAAACTAGCTGATCCGGCAAACGTTGTTTTGCCATAAATGTGATTTCTAGCAATCATTTTTTCAGTTTAAAATAATTTTCTAGGTTTTTAGTGTGCGGGGCTGTGTTTATAATCGAAAGCGCTTTAAACAATAAAAGTATGCTTTATTTAGGTTAATAAATTAATCTTTATATGACACGTTTGTCGGTTTACCATAGCAGTGCCATCTTTTGATTACTTACTCAATCCAGTCGAAAAGTATCGACATCTGTTAGAATCTTTTAGAGTTAATAGATAATTGTGACTGTCAATTGATTATAGAAAAAATAATTTGCAATAAAATAAAATTGCGACAATAATTAAAGATCTAAGCTATCCTATCTCTTAAGTTGGACCAGACTGCTCAAGATGTGCTAATTTAATTTAAAATCGGTTAAGTAGTTTAAGAGTCCATGGCAGGAGATTTATATATATTAAGATTTATATACATTTCTAGTTTAAATAACCTTGTACCGAGTCCGTCACGCATCGAGGTTTGGATCGGTTGGATTATTTTATTAGGGCAATGATCTTGCAATTGCAATTGCTCAGTCTTTAATGATAAATAAATCGTTGATAAAAGGTGATAATCTGTGCTTACATACGCCTTAGTTTGTAAGCATGCGGTTGCTCGTTGTTTCTTCAGCGTACAAACGCGTGTTACATTGCGCACATACATATATTGCTGAACCCTGAAATTATTGCCGATCAGCAATAAATGCCTATATATATCATCAATTATTTTACATTTTAAGATCAGTCCCTATTCAAAATCGCGACGCTGAATTTCTGTCAGTGTATATAAAAGTAATCATTGGTAAAGTAATCAGTTATTGTAATTATAATTATAATATATAATAAAATACTTTCATTAAAAATACATTTTTTAAAGACAAACGCGACGTGGTAACAGCGACGTATAAATTTCCATTGGTGCATAGTCTACACCAGTGTTTTAACCTTGATGGACCCCCCTAGAATAAAAAAATATTTCGCGACCCCCATTGACCCTTCGGTTTTTTGTCATGTATGTATGTGTATGTTACATTATTACTACATATAAGCAATATTAATTGTTTTTTTTTTTACTAAAGTACCCATTTTTTTCGACCTCTGGCGCCCCCCCTACAGAAGCTTCACGACCCCCCAGGGGGTCGCGACCCACTGGTTGAAAAACAATGGTCTACACTAAATAAGACAAGTTGTATTGAGTATAGAACGAATCATCTGTAAAATAGAGGATGTTTCGTAACCGGTTGTCCCAGATATGCTATTTATTACCTTCATACTAATTTATAAAAGTTTTTTGCTTGCAGTGTGGGTCTAGTGGTTCATCAGCGTCCGCTATTTTGTATGATATTTTCTTTGGTATATTTTGTTTTGACGCCGCTACAAAAATACATTGCGAGATAAGATAGTGTTTTTGCATGGAAACATCGAGACATTTAAGATACGTCAACCTCACTGCAGTGTATTTTATTGCTTGTTTTCTTGCTTTAACAAATTTATACATATAGTACAGTGAAAATGTTATAAAGCGAAATTGTATCCGTTTACGTCTGCTAATATGGTTTTCAGTTAAGTTTGTATTAGTATGAATAATTGAATGAAGGAGAATGTTTTATTAGGAGTTTCTCTATGCATTTGTAGTTAAGTTCTCATAGAAACAGCGTCCTGCCCGCTGGACCGACGACCGTAGGCAGGTAGCCGGTAGTGGCTGGACGAGGAAGGCCGAGGATCGAGTGTTGTGGCGTTCATTGGGAGAGGCTTATGCCCAGCAGTGGATGTTTATAGTTGCTGATGATGATGATAATATAGAAATACTGATAATAAAGGAAGTGCTGAGCTATTATTGGTGTCTATTGTAAGAATAAACATTCATATCTTGTGACCGCTTTATGCACGTCTCGCTGGCGCGTGCTCGAAAAAGGTTTTAGTCAGTGGTCATGAGTATTGGTTACTATATACCAATGTGGTTTTACAACATTTAGAAAATGTTAGAAAAAGGAATGGCAATGGTATTGGTGCAGCCTTTTTTTTATTCCTAGTGGCCTAACCCCGGGCCGTGGAATATCTAGCTGAATTAAAACACAATTGTTTAAGTTTTTATTAACAAATTTACAGTACTTAATTGCTAATCTTGTACATAGTACATAATAATCCGTAACTGTACAATGATTAATATATATTATTGTTGTTGTCCTATGGCACCCCCGAGGTGCAGAGGGTCTCCAATAATCACCGCCACTTTCGCCTATCTTCGGCTGTACTCTTGGCCTCGCTCCAGCTAAGTCCAACGGCTCGTAGCTCGTTTTCGACGCTTCGGCGCACGTTTGGACAGGGCGGAAATTAATATATATTATTAATCTTAAAATTCATATATATATAAATAAAGTTGATAGATGTATATTAAATATATACGCGAATGTCGGTCTCATATTCCCAGCTAAACCACAGCACCAATTTAATCTAATAGATATGATTTAGTTACTTACCACAGGTTAAGTGACTCTTGAAGTCGTAATTTTATTTAAGAACATGAATATTATGAATAAGTAGTATTCATATTTTTTGCTCGTCATAATTAACAGCACAGTTTTGTACAATTTTTTGTTTGCGCAATTGTAATCTGTGTTTTTTGTTAGTGTTTTTTTTGTTGCGAGTTTACATGGTGTCAATCAATGATGCTGATAAAATCGGGTACACTAACTCATTTTTTGTGACTACCGATTATCTTGAGGTTTACTCGATTTTAATTATTTGCTCAAATGTATCGAAGATTTTCTCTTATATCGACGGCCATTTTGAAACGCGACACGAAATCGAAAGAGATTTTTTCACAATTCAGCCATGACTTTTAGCCAGACTATATCAATTCGGTTCAAAAAATTATTTTTAATCAGTTTTACGGCTTCCATCCCCTCAGTACAATGGTTTTGAATGTAATAAAATATGCGTGATTACAAACAACTAGATTTTCCCTTTGTTTTCGTGAATGCGGTGCAGTTTTCATTACATTTTTCATTTGCGCTCCGTTTTATTGGTAGTAGCGATATTACTCGATTAATGGAGGAATATAACACAACAAATACTTCATAACTATAATAGAACAATCTACAAGCAACACTCCGCGAAAAAACCCACAACCACTCGACGCACGTTTCGCCCCGACACCGGAGCTTCCTCCGGATGTTGCCTCTACGAACAGCGTTCGATGAGAGAGTTTTCGCGGAGTATAGCTTGTAGATTGGTCTATTATTGTTTTGTACTATGGACTTCCGCAAAGTAACGTCTGATTCTGTTAATTATACAAAATTCTTTTTTTAAATTCATATCAGTCGTTTCTGAGATAAGCAGGTCCATCAAACAGACTTTATAATATTTCTATAAAATGTTTCATTGTAGAAAGGTCTAGATAATTCTAGCATGGATATTTACTTGATCTATGACATACTTCTAACAGCTTTAAAATATTCGTATAGGCTTTGACATTAATAAAAACATTTAAATATATAATATCGAGTTGCGTTCACGCTCCATTTATATGACTATATCAATTCAATGAGCTGAATAAAATAACAAAATATAGCAAATAAAAGAATTTTTGTACCTCAAAATGATAATAATTACTCTGCCGTCGTCGTGAGTGTTTATATGATATTTTGTCTCTTTCAATCTCGTCGTAAACATAATCCAACAGAAAGAGATAAAATACTTGGTTGCTGACATGATTTCTGACGCCGAAACCTATTGATATTCTGTTCAAATAAAGGTTTATATTTGGCCTTCGCTGTCGATTGTATGCTTATTATGCTCAAGTGTCGTCCAAATACACGAAAAAGCAAATAAAATAGAATACGATGGACTATCTGATCGCAAAAGTTCGTCTTAATAAAAGGAATTGCAGGGTTCCGAGGATCCTGTGATTTTCCAATTAGATCGAATCAGTTCCCAAGTAATTATACAATTACAGGCTCACTCAAATATAAGTCATCTCAATGTACTAGAGAAATACGACGATTATTTTGTCTTGACTTTGACGATTTCGAAAAAAGAAGCCTTCAAATTGAGTACTGAAAGATTTACCTCACACTATAGTGTCAAGTATTTAAAAAGCCAGTATGAAATTCATAAATATAGCATTTGTCCTACCTCTTTTGTCTTTGCACATAAATGGCTTAGCTCTGTGGATAATAAAAGAAAGAACTCATTTGAAGGAGGTATCGATTAAAGAGTATGTATAGAATTAGATTAGCAGTGGTTGATAGTACTTAAGATTTTGTCAGATAAGTGGTCCTCCAATCTATAGTAGATTGACTATAGTTTTAAAGTGAATTTATTCAGCCAGTTTTATGACCCTGACGTTGACTTCCAGCTTTGCAGATGTGGCAATTTTGGCACAAACGGCTTCACTGATATCACTTAATAAATTATAAAAAAAATACGAATGGCTTGTGTTCACAAAGCTATAGTGGCGCTATCTGAGATTTAAGTCATTAATCTTTTGTTGTTATTCAAATATTATATGACTGTACACAGTCGTAATTAAATTTAAGTGCACGTTTGGTATTGTTGTCATTTTGTAAGATAAGAAAAATACGATATGACGATCGTACTGTGTTAAAATTGCCCGTAATGTTAATATATAATCGTAAATCTTTCAACAAGACTGATTTTAAATTATCACAAAGGTTTTACTGTATTTTACGGTTGGTAATACTGTTTGACTAATAGAGTTTATTTTAGTTCGAGTTTTTTTTTTAATTATTGAGTCTCAGCTGTCGGAAAGTCTCGGAAATCGAATCAAATTATTTTCCAATGTACCTGAGGCGATTGAGGTATTAAGTAAATCAATATTGCTTTTAAACACAAATAGAGTTTACAAGAACAATGAAAAACCAAGAACAATTTGTACAATCTTCATTTTAATAGAAAACAAATAATTTATTGATAAAATTTATTCCGAAAGGCTTCGTTTGTATTAAATGAACATGCATCGAAAATTACTATAGATTACATACAAGAGATATTCTATAGAATATTAATACATTCCGAGCTGCCCAAATTTAGTCGAAACGTCAGACATACGAAGGTCGCAGTTGACAATAGTACTGGCTGTATAGTTAATTAGAATATTGAAATATGGAAAATATTCTATAATTATACACATATATGCGGTATCTAAAACATATGACTGCACTGTTTTGTATCCGATTATATCGGTTACATTAATTCAAATGTCATCACAAATAATCTGTATTTCCACAGCCATTTGGTATATATCAAATGAAATATGTATTTATTGTAAAAACAGATGCGTTTATTATTAAGTAGTTGATCGATCAAAGAGGAATAAAAGAGAAATAAGCGATGTAAACATTGCCTATAAAATAACAGTCAGCCCGTTCAAGGTTATTCTGAAACGTAATATTATCGAAGCCGCTATTGTGACGCGCGTGTCGTATATAGGTTATGATTATTTTTTTACCGCTATAACACAGTTTTGACAATTTGCTTCATCTGTCAAATTGCGTGTTGAAAAGAGATGACACTATGGAGTGATGTACAGTTTAGCGAGGTTAGCGAGTTTGCTATCTTAATAATAATAAATCTCCTGTCACGATGTTTGTCCGCAATGGACTCCTAAACTACTTAACCGATTTTAAATCAGCACACCGTGAGCAGTCTGGTCCAACTTAAGAGATAGGATCTTTAATTTAAAAAAAAAAAAAAAAAAAAAAAAAAAAGGAAACAGGGGGGAATTTTTTTTTTTTTTTGACCCCGTCTCTTACAGTAATTTTAGACTACCTACTATTTGCAATTTTATTTTATTGCAAATTATTGGTCTATAATTAATTGACAGTCACAATGATCTGTTAACTCCATAAGATTCTAACAGTTATCGATACTTTTCGACGAAGTAATCAATAGATGGTACTGCTATTTTAAACGGACAAACGTGTCATATAAGATTAATTTATTAATTTTATTGTGTAAAACGTTTCGATCGAACATATCCCCGCACACTTAAAGCTGATAATTATTTTTATTGAACTAAAAAATAATTGCTAGAAGTCACATTTATGGCAAAACAACGTATGCCGGATCACCATACAAGATCTTAAAATCACCGATAAACGATTATCATTATTTTTAATTTTTCATAATATAACGTCGCCTTTTGCGTTCCGTTTTAGGCGCGCCCATAAATAGAAGGTCGCAGTACGAGCTACGAGCGTGGATAGGAAAATCCGGGCTTTGAACGCAGGACCTTAAGATGACTTTGACTTTACATTTGGTTATCCTTCTGGAACCAACGCGTCAATTCCTATTTTAAATAATGATTAATGTATGTATTCAAGTGGTGATTTTCATAAATTGTAAAATAGCTTTGCACTTGAAATACGGCGAAAATACAATCGAAAGATACAATTTAAGTACAGTACTGTACTTAAGTAAAATTACTAATAAAAACAAGTTTGCAACGGTTCCGTCTGTCTCGTTTCATTGCAGCATTATGATGTGATAGAAAGAGATGGATGTATTGGGTAGAGGGTATTCTGATTTGAAGCACAGCCGGATTCGCCAGCTCGTTTAATCTTCGTGTCCAGAAGAAGGGTGGGTCTGTTTAGGGCACCCGTTTTTGCTTTGGACTTTGCCATCGAGAGCTTGCTTGGAATATGGACGATCGGAGAGTGTGGCCCGCCCACGTCCATATTATGAGCTTTTATCCATCGGAATTTTAGAGTCGGTGATTAGAAAGTTTATGACGGCAGCGGTTTACAAAGATATAGAATTTTGAAGCTTGCCTCGCGGTGATAATTTAAATATAATAATAAAACTGTGTTTAAATTATAAACATTATATGTCAAAGTAATTTAACTTCAATGAATAAGTAGGCATAAAGGTAATTTCGTTCCGCTAGCTAAATCACTGTATGAGTGAAATCTCTATCGAATCTATTCCGCGAAAACATATAATATATAAAACCACCTCCGACGTCGTTGGATACTGTCAATTGCATCAATTTTTATCGAATTCATATGAATAATTCTCGGGAAATGAGGTGACCAGCGTCATTCGGTATTTTTCCTAGTCGCGCGAATTTTTTCCATCCCTTGAATATATTTGTGGTATAACTGAATATTGTAACGAGAATAATATGTAAAATGTTAGTTCGGTTCAATTTTTCAGTTATTTAGCAACTTATATTTTGTTATATTAGATTGTCTTTAATAAAAGCACGTTACCTTCAATACTTTGTCTATAGTTTGGAAAGTGTTACGAAATAAGTAGAGAAACAAGTTTTCTTTGGTTGATGCCAGTTTTAGACAGGGCATTGACCCGGTTGCGTCAACTTGAATGCTACGTGGTTCATGTAAGCCAACAAAGATAAATAAGATTTTAACAAGATGAAATTTATTTATACTGCAAAATGTACCAATGCAGCTGGCTTGTTAAATGTACTGTATCTTTTTGATAGTATTTTTAGTATATTATTATATTTTCAGTAGCGCCACGACGTTGACCTTTATACTCAAACTGTGTAATTATTTTTGTGTGAAACTTAAAAAAAAAATCCGTTTTGATCAATCGGGATAGCTGCTCCATAAAAAGCATATACTAGGTTTTTTTTTTTAATTTTGAGAGTACTACATGCCCATATCTTTCTCATCATAAATGCACTTACAGCCGGTATAATAATCAAATACGTATTTCATTTCTCAGAGGCGTACGAAACCTAAAAAATGAGGCTGGTTATGTATCATATATACATAACCAGCCTCATCTAATAAAACTGCAGGATACAGTAATCACTTAATCATTTAACCTTTATTAAAATTTTGTAAGTACACCTTTGTTAATACACTTTGATTGCATCACACAGCAAACCGTCATAGATCTTAGCTAGTATCTATCTCCAACCGCGTCTCGCACCAGAATGAGTCTCCCCGCCCGGGCGCAGCCGGGTCCTCGACTAATCCCCACTAAACTCCCACTGAATATGGTGGGGCGTGCGCGGCTAGGCAGCGCATTGCCGGTGTTTCTATGTTGATTTTTAAAACTTCCCACAATTTTAACTATTACTCACAAAATCGTGACACATCTTTTAGGTTTCGTCTAGGTGGTAGTCAGTTCGGCGTATTTACATCCACTTTCTGTTTCAGTGTCCACGGGCGCCGGTGGGCGCTAGTCATAATATGATGCGTACACTGCTGGCATACTATGCAGACATGATGGCAGCTAGTCGCGGGGCGGGCTGCGCACGCGACTGCAGCGGACGCGGCGATTGCATGAACGGCACCTGCCTCTGCGAGATTCGCTACACGGGCGATGAGTGTGCGGGACATAATCTACCATACCACGCCTGTAAGTTTCGGTAGAACTTTTAAGGGTAGTCAGTAGTCAGTAGCTTTAAAGGTAGCCAAAAGATAGGATAGATATCACCCCTGATAGTTGTAGTAACCCATACGCACATGTATCCTGGTGTATGTCAAGGATTGTATTCTTAAGGAATCTGGAGCTTTTCTGGTGGTGCGAGAAGTGATCTTGACTTCCAATGTCCACGGCAGAGCGTGATCAAATTAATTGTATGGATGTTTTTATAATGCAGGGGGCAAACGGGCTCTTGCCCCTTTTAGAAGGCTCACCTGATCTTAAGTGATACCGCCGCCAGAGGCCTCAAGTGCGTTGTCGGCCTTTAAGATGCCTATACGCTCTTTTATTTAAGTAATTGTATAATTATTACAAATACAAGCAATTTTATTAGTAACACTCGAGAATATTAAATTATTATAATTAATATATTTATGTTTAAGCTGGATTGTTTGGCAATGTCAAACTAATTTCCGATAAGATAAACACTGAATGTTTTGATAAATAACACAAGTCTGTTCTTTGTGGTAATGAAAGTTGTTTGTAATCTATTGGTATAAAACCTAATGATATGGTAGGTAAAGTTATACGGTCACTTCCCTCATATAACATTTGAATAGACAAATTTATTAGCAATACTCAGCGAAAAATAACCCTAAACACGCGTTTCGCCCCTACATCGAATCCTCAGGATTTGTTTTATTAGAATTGTAATACCTCCGCAAAGTTACGCCTGATTAAATTAATCTTTTCTAATCAATGCTATCAGACAGTCGCCCTTTTATAAGATCGCATATTTTCTATCGCAAAACGAGCGAGCGTTAAATTGTGCGCACATAGGATCAACAATCCATTGTTGAATACGATTAAAGATTATATAAATGTATTTTTTTTATTAGATATACCAGACTAATACTACTCTTTTGTGGTATAGCTACATATAATTATAATCGACTAGTGTCAATAAAATTGATACGTAAATTACAAATCGTTTATGAAAATATCATTTGAATAGAGATTGTGTTATAATTGTAGTTAGGGCACGAAAATTATACACACAGAATCCGTAATAAAGAAATATATTCACTATTTAACTTGTAAGTGATATGTCTGCTTCCTACCACGATACAAATTGGTGTAAATGAAAAATGACCTGGAGCAGAGTGAAGTAAAAACAATTGGGCGCCTCGACAAAATGGGGTTAAAATGACAGGAAATAGTCAATACAATAATTAATTTTTGCAATCTTATTCAAATAAATCAACAGACTGCAAACAGAATCGATGATATCAAATTACGATTAATATCAATGACGCAAGCGTTGCTAAATATGAATTAAAGAAGTAATATATGGCGGAAGGGCGTCACAATAAACATCGTTCAGTTTAGTGAGAGTTATTTTCGTTTTATCTAACAGTAAATACCACAATCTAAAGTTGTGGGGTGGATACCGATTTTATTTTTACAATACTACACCACTTTTCTTACTTTGAAAGTTTCGGGTACGACGCAAAAGTGTTGTAATATAATATGTTGTATAATTCAGAGAGACATTCTCTGAATCTCTAAAATTTAAAAAAAAAAAAAAAAAAAAAAAAAAAAAAAAAAAAAAACCCCCCCCCCCCCCCCCCCCCTTTTTTTTTTTTTTTTTGGGGGGTGGTTTTTTTTTTTTTTTTTAAAAAAAAAATTGTTTTTTTTTTTTTTTTTTTTAGGGGGGGGCCTTTTTTCCCCCCCCCCCCCCCCCCCCCCCCCCCCCCCCCCCCCCCGGGGGGGCCCCCCCCCCGGGGGGGGGGGCCGGGGCCCCAAAAACATTAACTAAAAAAAACTATTGCACATTTGTCGTCTATTCTATGGCGATCTATAAATGCAAATTTTATTAATATATATAATATACAATATAGGCTTATTTATTTCATTATGTCTTTCTGGTATATGCCAACGAGCCTTACCCCTCACAATAACCGAGCGGCTTTCCTATTAACCCCTGAAACTTGAAACTTCACTGTCCGTATGTGTGTTACCAGGCTGTATGTCATAAACCGTGATAGACGGTTGAAATTTTCATAAATGATGTTCTGTTGTCGCTATAACATTTACTAAGAATAAAATAAATATTAAGGCGGCCCATACCCTACTGAGACCAGAAGGGTCCGATCTTTACGTAGTTTTATGTTAACTTTAAATTCCACCACACTGGTGGCGATTCTGATGACACACTCTAAACTAAAAATCTCTAAATTTAGCTTTAGACCTGTCAAACAGTTTTAGTGAGCGTAACCTATTCTGTATATCTTTAAATTGATGACAATAAGGTTTAAATTGTCAATGTAGAAATATATAGAATAGGTTACAAACGTTTGACAGGTATAAACGTACATTTAGAGATTTTTAGTTTTAGAGGTGTACATCAGAATCGCCACCACTATATCCTAATTTATATGCTGTATGTACTGTACTCTATAATCTACTCTTACCTTTTTACCTGTGTATGACTAAGTCTTTCTAACACTGGCGACTAACATAATTAAATAATAATAAAAAGGAATAAGAAAAAATTAGAAAGTTTGATATAGTTTAATACATTGTTTTTCAGCCTGTGGGTCGCGACCCCCTGGGGGGGTCGAAGTTTCTGTAGGGGGGGGTCGCCAGAGGTCGAAAAAAATGGGTGCTTTAGTGAAAAAAACAAAATTAAAGACATACATGATAATAAACCGAAGGTCAAGGGGGTCGCGAAATATTTTTTTATACCAGGGTCGCATCATGAAAAAGGTTGAAGAACACTGGTTTAATATAAATGATGATAATGTTTAGTTTTAAGTTATTGTTTTTTTTTATTTCATATGTCAGGTTGCCTACAAGAGATCGCTTGTTAGCGATTCATTCCTTGTGTTAATTGTATTAATAATAAAGTAATAAATAAAATATGATTTACAGGTATCGGGGGTGTATTCCTCGCAGTGTCTTTCGTGTGTGCGGTGCAGTTGACATTATGCATTGTCACCGAGTACCGACGGTTAAAAGCTCCGAGCTTCCTCCGAGCTTGCAAGGTGACCACGCAGAAGATGTTGTACCTCGTGGCCTTCCTGGCGTCGCTAATACGCGGGGCCTACTTCATTTCACCTGTACGTATGTTTATTAATTTGCGTTTGTATTAAATTTTGTCCAAACTATACCAGTATTTAAAGAAAAACACTTTATTAACGGATTTAAGTTATGTATTTTTGTAAAATTTAAATATATTTTACATTATTGAAAAATTTTCCGACGTTTCGCGTACTTTACAGCGTGCGTGGTCATACATAGACCTAAATTTGATAATAAAGTGTTTTTCTTTAAATGAGTAACAGTAATGTTAATAAAAGACAATATTATATACCAGTATTGTTCAAGACTGATAGGGAACTGATAAATCAAAGTCGTATACCTGATATTAGTTTGAAAAAGAATATTTGGAGTATTTGTTTTCAATTTTAGCCAAATTGCGAGCTCTGGTTTAGTATCTCTCTATCTGAATTTTTTAAGTGAAACTTCTTTACGCACGCCTGACTTGGGGGTAAGCTGACGAACGCGTAACGAAGTGTGATCGGGCGAGGCGAACGGAAATTGAGAGTTGCCAACTGTATATCAAAAAATTAAAATAATAAACAAAAGATCTATTCAAAAGTATTAATTTACCTATGAAAACAAAATAAATTTAAATATTTGTAGAAAATTAATATACCTATATGTATATATATAGTACACACACATATGTTTGTGTGTGTGCTGCAAAACAATTTTCACTTCAGTTGTGGGGTTTGGCACGTCGGTTTTTTTCACCTTTTAAGTTTTATTTATTTAGAATAATTTCTGTTGACCCAATTTATGAGTGATAACATAACTTCTGCGTGAGTTTAAAAGTCGAGGCCACTTAGATTATGCTGAATACATGTTCTATAGATATACTTTATACGTCTGTTACGGAATTAAGAAGCGAAACGCACTGATGGAAAGATAAATATATAAAATTCTAATAGACCAATTTACTGGAAAAATTCATCGAAAAATGCCCTCAAACAGTGCGCACGCCGTCTTTGGATGCTCCGGGGTCAGGGCGAAACGTGCGTCGAGTATTTAAGGGTTTTTTTCGGGGAATATTATTATATATTTTTTATAGTAAACTAATTTGAATTTCTATGAATACCGTTATATGTTCATTTTCGATTTGTCACTCTCATGATAAATACTGATATTTAAAGAGTAAACATTTCTATGTTAATGATATACAAAAGTAAACACAGAGCAAAGGGTCAATTTCAAAATTATTCATGAGTACCATTAGTACAACTAGCAGAATATTTGTTTGTTAACGTGAATTTTAATCTATGTTAAAATTATAACATAGTTTTAGTTATAACATAGTTTTCTTCGCCAAAATCCAAGTACACTGCTTTTTTTCACAGGAAGCATTTCAAGAGTCCTGGGCCACAAGTCTACCGTCTGCGTACTATCCTCTCCTGCTATCCGGCTCATCTCTTATAGTCTGCTTTTGGGCTGAGGTGAGATATTAGTTTAAATGAGCGATTGCTGAGAAAAGTGACATCTAGCGGTATACTCTGAAACTAAATTTTCACGGTAGAAACTCTACCGAACTCTTGATTTTAGTCTTTTACGATAGATGGCGCTATACTTAAACAGTCAAACACTAAATAGTATTTATGCAGTCCTACATTATTGACTCCTAAAACAAAATGTCTCCTTCACTGTTGGGTTGCCTGGTAGTGATCTCTTAGTAGCGATAAGGCCGCCCTTTACACATTTTCACTCGTTAATATTGTATCATATAACTATTTATTATATATTGTAAATATGTGATAAAGAATTAAATAAATAATAAAATAGCCATATTTGTTTGTTCGTCTGTCTGAAACGTTATGCACTGAAGAAATTAAGTTCTTATATGTCGTAGCCCTTGTACGAAACAGTACATACTTTATTTGCATTAGGTAGTGTCTGGATGTTTAAGCCTTAGTAAGGAAAATGATAAAATTAAGTTTTTGGAGCTAATTTTTATTTAGATTTATTTCTTATCAATTGTTAAAAATGATGTATTGACTTTTAAAATCGCATCAAGCCCTATTTGTCTTAGTTCAAGTGATGTCTGTGACCAACAGTTGTTTTAATATGAGACGCTTTGCTAGGCATACTTTGTAATGTTTAAATTTTCTGTGGCGGTCCGTCAGTTTTATAGTATTTATATTTTATTGTGTACTGAGCTTTATTACATTTTTAAATATCCCACGATAACTCCAGGATACATAGAACTTAATGTTAAATTAACTTAAATGTTTACCAGGCACATAAAAACACCTTGCAATTTCAATAAAATCTAAAAAAATATGAAATTATTTTTACATCATTCCATGATTTACATAAATTTTCAATGCACAGGAATTCCACCTCTAGTTGTATAATAAGTATTGTTGAATCAGTCGACCCTATGGTCTTCCGAGAATTATTCTGACCTGAAACAAAAAGGCAGGAACGGGTTTCGCGTGATACCAGAATGTGTACTTAGGCATCTTTGATTCAGTAAAATATATTCAAATCATATTGTCCGTGGCGTCTCCATTTATAAGGATAGTACAATAATCGAGTTATACGCGTATAATAAAACATTTGCAAAGGCTTTTAAAATATAGGCAACACTCATGAACGTGAAAAAATTATTCTTACAATTTACTGCAGTTTAAAATAAACCTTTAATCTCATCTTATGTACTGTTAATAGATATTGCAACCAATGTACCATGCTGTTTGCATATTTTACTGCCCTTTAAAAAAATATAAAATTAATATAATAAAATGAAAATAATAATCTCTTAATCTTAGTATAACAGAGATCTGAGCTAAGACGACTTAAAAAAAATAGTTCCTTGTTGAAAAACATCAAAAATTTAACTCTTTTAATGACTAACAGTTATATATAGATGAAAATAAACGAAACTTATGTTAAGACTTAAAAAAATGGTATCCTGTTATAACGATAACGCTGATAATGATAATTCCAAGAATGGATCATCAAAATTATCCGCGAACATTTAAAGAGCTAAGAGTTTGTTGAGTTAGAAAACATCACTTATTTGAAGGTTTAGAGAAGTAATCTCTCGTACCTTGAGTTAATCAACTTTGTTATAATGATAAGGAAAAGATTATGACGGAATCGAAATGAGATCAAGAACCTTCGACGTATATATTACATTTCAATTTTTTTAGTTACTTTTTCTTACAGGCGCCAATAAACATGTTTTGTGTTAAAACACTGGAAAAAAATTTAGCGCAACTTCAAATTCTTTGGCTTTAGATTATTTGTATGAGAAACACCGGCTTTAGTATTAAAATTTGAGACTCGGGTTAGTGAGTTTTAACTGATACAGGACTTTAACTCCCAAGTCATGTGAACTGGAAATTTACATTAGTTTATTAAATTTCAAATAATCACAGTTGCATTTCTTATATTCCTTTGTTGTTCATGATTTAATTAAAATAGCGGACGACATATAGAGGTAGTTTTTACAAACATATTTATACAACACCCAGATCACAGCGTTCTCATATTCTCTTAGATTTTTTTTTGTATTAGAATTTTTAAGGGCCGGCAACGCAACTATTAATAGGTGTTTATGTCGCAAGGTCGTTTGCATTCTTATTTTATATAAAAAAGAGTTTCATACATTGAAATGTATATCTCTTTTCATATTTTCGCTCAAATATGAACTAATCTCATTATTTATACAAAATAAATGTTTAATAATGTTCAAATGTATATATGTATGTATAATTATATAATTATAATAAATTGGTGACGTTTTACTGATTATCATGTATACACATAAGTTTAGTAGTTCTCAAAACAATGGGTTAGTTCGCGATAGGCAACCGATGCGTGCGCAGGGTCACTCGAGATATATTTTTTAGAGGATATTTGGTGGAGAGGAGATTCAGTGTATTAACGTAAGTAAATGTACGGTAGATTTTAAATGTTAATTTGTTTTAAAATTATTTTTTAATATTAAATTGTATGGTTAAATTTTAGAACTAAATAATTCGTTGATGCAAAGTGCTTTGGTTGAGACAAATCGAAATATGTATGCGTTTTATAATTTTCATTTATTTTAACCAATCCGTTATGTGAAACAGTCGAATACGAGGGCTGCCTTTTAAGTTGTGTAATCATAATGTTGGTATTTATTGTTTTTCAAATAATTAAACGCGATATTAAATACAATTTGCAAGCGTCAAACCAGTTTTTAAAACATTTATTCCACCCTGAAGTGTCGCTAAGTCATTGTGGTATCTAATTAGAGATCAGCTCTCTTTCTAGTTACGAGTACTTCTTACAAGTTCTCCGTGTAGGGTTTTTTTGGCAGTGCTCACTGAAATGTTCACGATTGCTCCTATTTCACGGTGTTTTAGTGACGATCTTCGAGATTTAATCAACTCTTCGCGGCTTCGATTCTCTTACGTCATGGCAGGTTTTTGGACGATCCTTAAGTGACTAGTCACTGATGCTAGAGTCCTGTAGAGTTCAGTCCTAAACATGATGCTGCATGCAACACAAAAGTGAACTCCTCACGGTCGTATCAAAATACAAAAACATAAAAAGAAAAAAATATATAAATTTAAGTTAAAATTCTAGTATTTTAAAAAATTCATAGAAGTTTATCAGAATTGGATGTGCGATTTAGTAATTAAGGTGATTTGATATTGTACATATATAGTGTCTAAGCTTATCATATTTTCAAAGTATGTTAGGTTATATATAGTTATAAATCTAATATTTAGTTAGTCGTAGGGTCACTTTTGCACTTTGGAGGCCACGGAAGATCAGCGTTGGGTCATGCTATGGCCCAACATATGCTGAGTGGCATCCATTTCAGGTGACCAGTGAGTTAGTTGTAAGTTTTATTTATTATAAGTACATTTATATCTACATTATTTGTCTACGCTGTCACTTAAATAAAAATTGATTTCTTTCTTTCAAAAACGTTGCAATACGTTTTACGTCGACTATAACAAATTCTATTATTTGCAAATTTTATATTGCAAACAATTGAAAGTACCATTTCTTTTTGGGCAAACGGCACGTTTTAAAGGAAAGCCGCTCGTCGATTTTAAATATATAATATGTGATATAAAAAAGAACGCAAAAGCGTTATTCATAAAGTTTGAATGCACTTGTATTGTCTTGTCTCTTTCTTTCAAATTGTGCTTACGCCATTATAAAAAGTGACAGACGATTTAGTAGGTGTTAATTTGTGCGCACCTATACTGTGCAATTCTCCCGTCGTACAAATCGTGGGAGTATTTGTTCGGATTGATAATGCAGCCACAACTGAGTGATTCAAAAGCCGCGCACCACCGCTAAGTGGAACCATCTACCAAAAGAGGTATTTCCGAACCAATACGACTTAGAAAGCTTCAGCTGCGACTCCTCTGTAATTGAGATTTTCCATGATCGTTGATGTCAGATTCTTTTACCAGTTGGTTCTCTGTTTTATAAGAAAAAATGAAAGCGAAATAACTAGTTAAAAAGGTAATATTAAGTTAATGTGTTCAATTAAAATAGAACCTTGGCAAAAAACATGGTTTTTTGTCCCTTTTGAATAATCATTTATAATCTGGTAATTTATAAATCGACGTAACGTATTTGTATTAAAAATACGTTTTTCCATACGACTTGTTCAGTAAAACTCTTGCGTAGATTATTTTAGGTGATTATTTACGGTGTAAGATTATAAGGTATTTTTAGCAAAGCTTTTTTTTATCTCCAATCACGAAATAGTATTTAGATGGATTTGTTGCGTATTGTGAGTTTTTTTTACACACCCTTTCCTTTCTTTTTCCGCACCCAAAAGGGCTATTACTGAGATCGCTTTCTGTGTCATCCAGTACCCCATGAACCGTGACGGCGGGATAGTTAAAATGTCCACAGATGATGTATTTCTGTTGACGCAACAGAGGATATTTAAGTCAACCATAAACAATCGTATTTTATCCTGAACTAATTTAACACTCCTTGTTATTTATTCCACGTTTAAAAGAGCAAATTATAAATTTTTTTGACGGTATATTGAAATATAGTTATGGTGTAGTGAATTCTTCGATAAAAAGATTTATAGCTGTATACAAAAAAGCGATAACGGACCGTTCATTGTAGAATAATATATTAAATAATACTTCAAATAATGTTGATATTTTCGTAGTATCGAGTTATATGACGACCCAGGCACAGTGGTAATGATACCAGACGGCAGAACAGATCTGCGTTTGATCCCCGTTACGGTCGTTTGTTATATATGACAAAACTCTAATAGACGAATCTACAAGCAACACTCCGCGAAAAAACCCACAACCACTCGACGCACGTTTCGCCCCGACACCGGAGCATCCTCAGGATGTTGCCTCTACGAACAGCGTTCGATGAGAGAGTTCTCGCGAAGTGTTCCTTGTAGATTGGTCTAGTAGTGTTTTGTACTATGGACTTTCGCAAAGGTACGCCTGATTATAATAATTATATATGTATATATTTGTATTAGTACCCCTACAAATATAAATTACCTCAGAGCGTAGCGAATGTGTACCAATATTATTATTATCAAGTCATTATCAACGCTCTAAATAATTAATACGTAAAACTCTTGTATACGCACAGTTATAGGTAGGAAACATTCTAAGATGAAATGCTCATGTTTTTATCAGCGTAAGCAATTATTCACCGCAATAAAGGCGCTTTATTACGCGATGTCTCCGACATGATATAATTTGATGTCGACGTGTGTGGGGTCAATTGCATTGAAATTGTACCTGCTATAATCGTCAGTCTAACTACATTTTCATTCAATTTCTTATTCAAATCGAGTGTTAACAATATAATGGCAAATGGGGTGCAAATAAGAATTTTCAAGTGAAATATGAACTAAATACGACTTGGTTTTATACTATGTAGTGATATACATTGATATGCAACGGTTATTTCAATATTAAAAACAGACACTCCAATTTTATATATTAGTATAAAATTGGAGTGTCTGTTCTGGATTATATATTAGTATAATATTAGTAGATATATGAAATTCTCGTGTTCTCGAGTTTCTAACTTGAACTCCTCCGAAACAAACATCTATTTTTCATCCCCCTAAATGTTAAGGGTAGTCCACTACTAAATTTATTTTTATTTTTTAGACAAAATTTTTAGTTTCTTCTTTATTTATACATTTATCTAAAAAACAACATACAAAAATACATAGAATCCTAAATTTTCACCCTTCTACGGACAACCCTTATTTTTTATTTATTAATTGAAAATTGAAATCACATGGCAGAACAACGTTTGCCGGATCAGCTAGTAATCTATAAATTACCA
This sequence comes from Pontia daplidice, assembly GCA_963693355.1. Taxonomy (NCBI): domain Eukaryota; kingdom Metazoa; phylum Arthropoda; class Insecta; order Lepidoptera; family Pieridae; genus Pontia; species Pontia daplidice. Next base: position 2,442,033 of record CAVNZL010000135.1, on the reverse strand, counting down.
TGTGCGTATTCTATTTTATCATAAGACTCTCTCGTTGTAACAAATTAAATAAAAAAAACAACAATTTCATTTGTTTGACTAAATTTTGTGTTTTGCAGTTAAATTTTTAAAAGCACTAGTTTTTCAGATGAACGTGTTTTGAACTCTACACAATCTATTTCAAAATGGTTAATATGTAATAATCTTAAATGAATAATTATAAAATAGAATCTATCTAAACATTGCTCGATAATTATTTACTATAATCGAGATTTAATACTTGTATCTTGTTTACCCAGTCTAATGATGTGTACATATTATGTAAATTATTTGTTTTGTGAATAGATTACTAATAAGATAATTGAATAGATTTTCCAGTGTAAATTTGGACGTGGGATATTTATTAATTGTGTTTAACAATTACCATTTTGTTTTGCCTGCATCAAATGATTCATTATAATAATAATTTACAACTTTATAGACACAGTCGATGCTTTGTATAAATTTCCAGTCTGCAGCATATGAAATTGGTAGACCTATCATAATATAATAATAATTTATCAAGTATGTCTACAAACAAGTAATATTTATATTATTAGTATACAAAAATATTTCAATGATTCTCTTTGTAGTTTCCGCAATATTTTTAAATGGACTTATCCAAGACAATAATCGCGAACTATTCCTGAAACTTGCAATGTCTCTTGCCTCTGGGAACACATGGATTTGACAATCAATTCAGAACCCTGATATTCTTGTATCACCACGCAGTGTGTAAACTACATATAATATTAAACAGGTGTTCCACCTACGCGATGTGCGATGGGAGAGACAGCGGTTCCTCTCGAAGTCATTCCTGGCGTTCGTGACCTTCAACGTGATCATCTATTCTCTCCTCTTCGCCGAAGTGCTGACCATCAACGTCGCCAATACTTCTAGTGAGAAAAAGGTGAGTCTTATTTACCTCGTTGTCACACGTTCGTGCTAGCACAGGATCTGGCAAATTAACCGAACTTTTATGTACATGTGCTTGGCTGTAATCTATTTTTGATAATCTACGGTCTAGATTGATGTTAAATTAGAACTGATCAACTTTTTTTTATATTTACTTTATTATTACACTCAAAAATACGGTATAACAATGGGGAATGAATTATACAGTGAAAATTTATGACATGAGCCAAATGGCTGTGATCTGAATATATGACTTGACCGATCCTCATGAAACTTTGTGTGCATATTGGGAGGTCTGAGAATCGGACGAGATCTATTCATCATCCTCATCAATGTTAAGGGTGGTCCACCCATAATTTTTTTATATTTTTTTGGACAGAATTTCTTAAGTTTTATTTTTCTATGATACAGCGTAAAAAAATACATACAACCCCAAATTTTTACCTCTCTACGATCAACCCCTATTTTTATTTATTACATGAAAATTGAAATCACATGTATGACAAAACAACGTTTGCTGGGTCAGCTAGTATATGTATATGTATATTAGATGTGTAATTCAAAACTAAAATTATAGTATTGTATATTATATTTAAAACTTAAATCCGCATTGACACGTGCAAGAGTTGGCCTTATCAACCGAAACGCTAAATGGAGTTAACTAACGCGTGGGCTCGGCAATTGCCCGTTTCGACTATTTTACTACGAAGTCCCTGTATGCGTTCTAGGATGTGGATAATTTTCGCAAGTCTTATTTTTGACATTTCACTGTCATCTGACTCCTATAGTTTAGGAAAACTATTTAACCGATTTTAAATTAAATTGGCTCACCGTGAGCCGTCTGGTCCAACTTAAGAGATAGGATAGTTTAGATCTTGAATTATAGTGAATTAAATTCAAATTATTTGTCTATAATTAATTGACAGTCACAATTGTCTGTTAACTCTTAAACATTCTAACACATGTCGATACTTTTCGACTGGATTGAGTAAGTCATCAAAAGATGGCACTGCTATGGTAAACCGACAAACGTGTCAAAAACATATTTTATTGTTTAAAACGCTTTCGATTATAAACATAGCACCTTACACTTAAAGCTGATAATTATTTTTATTGGACTAAAAAAAATTATTGTTAGAAATCACATTTATGGCAAAATAACGTTTGCCGGGGGGGGGGGGAAAAAAAAAAAAAAAAAAGGAAAAAAAAAAAAAAAAAAAAGGGAAAAAAAAAAAAAAAAAGGGGGGGGGGGGGGGGGGGGGGGGGGGGGGAAAAAAAAAAAACCCTTGGGGGGGAAAAAAGGGGGGAAAAAAAAGAGGGGGGGAAATGGGAAAAGGGAAAAAAGAAAAGGGAATCAGCTTAAATGTTAAACTATTTTGTTATTTTATTATTTTTTTTTTTATTATATTAAAATAAGGAAGGTCTGTTAGTCGTACGACTGTCATCTTGAACCGATATTGGCATAGCATAAATATTACAAATTTGAGATCATAAAATATATTTGCCTAAATTTATAGTCGAAATACCCTTGAATTTGTTTTAGTTAAATAATAATTACATTTCAGTTATCCGTCGTAGTTCATGAATTGTTACGTATAAGTTCAATATCCGTAATAACTATTTTGTGTTGTATAAAAAATGACGTAATTCTTAGAATATATTATGTAGGTACATGTCCAATGCAACTCCTAATTGAATAACAAATATATAACACCATCTTAATATATATAAATCTCCTGTCACGATGTTTGTCCGCGATGGACTCTTAAACTATTAAATCGATTTTAAATTGAATTGGCACACCGTGAGCAGTTTGGTCCAACTTAAGAGATAGGATAGTTTAGATCTTGAATTATAGTCGCAATTTTATTTTATTGCAAATTATTTTTTCTATAATGAATTGACAGTCACAATTATCTGTTAACTCCAAAAGATTCTAACACATGTCGACACTTTTCGACTGGATTGAGTAAGTAATAAATAAGCATACTGTTATTGTTTAAAACGCTTTCGATTATAAACACATCCCCGCACTCTAAAAGCCGATACCTATTTTAAACTAGAAAAATAATTGCTAGAAATCACATTTATGGCAAAACAACATTTGCCGGATCATCATTTATTATAACGAAATGACGTCTCCTAGTTATGCTCCGACGTCAAATCACGTTTTTTCTAACAGATATCGATACTTTTCGACTGGATTGAGTAATTAGTAATCAATAGATGGCACTGCTATGGTAAACCGACAAACGTGTCATATAAAGATTAATTTATTAACCTAAATAAAGCATACTTTTATTGTTTAAAACGCTTTCGATTATAAACACTTAAAGTTGATAATTATTTTTATTGAATTAAAAAAAGATGCTAACGATTACCGAGTAAGCTAGTTACATATAAATAAATGAATAAATTTAAAAAAAAATATTTGTAATATTAACAGAGGCGATAAAACTATCTATTTACATTTAGGAATCAATTTATTACTACAAAATATGTTTGAAGTAAATTTTCAATTCTTATTGCAGTGAAGTATGGTTCACTACTTTGGTTATAAGATATAGATATAGATGATGGTGTTGGGCTTTTTTGTAGGACTTTAAAGTTGAAAGCTCGCAGATATAGATTTGATTTTGGATAAGTTTTATGTTTTAAACGTATTAAGTTTTTATGAGTAAGAAACATCCTTACAAACATTCGCAATAATATAAGTAGGATAAAATACTCGTATATCAGGGAACCATTATCGCCATCTTAAAGCCCGGCAACGCACTTGTGAGGCCTCTGGCATTGTGAGTGTCCATGTGATATACTATTTTATAAAAACAACGTCGTATCGTAAAAGTTAAATATTTATTAATAAGAGCTAATTGAATAACATCCTCAGTTCCTGCTAACCGTTGAATCATTAACCCCCAAAGGAAGACGAGAAGCGAATTCTAGCCTAGCCGTCTGTCTATCACCGGACTGCATCTGAGGACCGTGGTCTATTTGAAATGTTCACAGATAAAGAAAAACACTTTATTAAGTTATGTATTTTTACAAAATTTAAGTATATTACATTTTTTTTTCAATTTTTCCGACGTTTCGCGTACTCTACAGCGTGCATGGTCACGGTAAATAAATTTTCTTTAAATGAGTAATAGTTATGTTAATAAAAGATAATATTATTTTCACTGATGATGTATTTCTATGCCGCTATAACAAAAACAGTATGAAACGAGCTCCAATACAAAATACATATTTTCTCGATTTGCTGGACGACTCGCATTAGTCCGGTGTTTATTTTTAAGCTTTATTAAATTATAGGCTGTTTGTAATCCGCAAAAAAAGTTATGACGCACGAAATGTTTAATCGCTTGTTTTCGGTATATAATTCGTTGTATATTTATATAATGGTTTAGGTATATATGCTGCTAATACTTTATACAAACAAAGTAAATTAAATTAACGCCATATCGATAACAACAGAAGGTTGCTAATCAAAAGATATTCATTTACTTCATAAGACTAAAATGTATTTATTTAACTCATACGACGTTGTAGAAAATAAACTTGATAAGTCAAATATAAGTCAAATGCGAAAGCATTTTGTATTTCGTTGTTTGAAGTCCTTTGTTTTGTTATCTAAATGTAAAGGTTTATATTTTTCAGAGTTAAAGAAAATATAAAAAAGGTCTTATAGGTTACTAGTTTGGCCTTTGTCTTCTAAATCAGTTTCCACGTATTGTTTATTTTATATGTTTAAAAGTTAAAGGAAAATAAGAAAGGTCTTGTAATTTTGATTTGAACTTGATTGCACAGAATACAACTCTTAAATATTAATGGTTTTACAAAACCTTAATAGAATATGTAAGCAATACTGCGCGAAACCTACCGAGCGCTGTTAGAAGAGGCAACTTCTTGAGGATGCTCCGGTGTCGGGGCGTACGTCGAGTACGTTAGGTAGGTTTTGTAGGTTTTTTAAGAGTTATATTCTGTGCAATCAATTGCAAATTAGGGTTTTGTGCTATAGACTTCCGCAACGCCTGATTCTATTAATTATATTAATGATTATGAATGTTTAAATTGCGATTCTTACACTTCTAATATTTATCGCGTGTATAACAACAGTCGAATAAAATTTGCCTCGCCTCAGCCTAGGGATAATATCGCAATTATTCAATTATCCTTGAGAAAGACAAAGAAACGAAAAGTGCCAACATTCAATAGACTTGACTCATAGCTTGTAAAGGGGTCTTATAAATATTTTATGAATATACTATGTCTTAGTAAGAGTTATTAGTGATTTTATAATCTGTGCGAAAAGTGAACTTCGTTTCTCGTCTGGACTGTGACGTCTCATTTATAGACATGATTAATTATAATTTTTACTCTCATAGACAATATTACTACAGGTAAAAAGAAAAATGCGCTTAAATAAAATATTGTGTAACGATTAAAATACTTGAAGAGGTTGATCGTGACCACGGTTGATGAAAATCATCCGAAACTCAATGAATAATACTAAAGATTGATCGCATTTTAATCCATTGCAATTTAAAATCATGATAATCGCTTCGTTGTCCTGTATCTTTATATAGAAACTAGCTGATCCGGCAAACGTTGGTTTGCCATACATGTGATTTAAATTTTCAATGAATAAATAAAAAAATAAGGGTTGATCGTAGAAGTGTGAAAATTTAGGATTGTATGTATTTTTGTATGTGGTATCATAAAAAAATAGAAACTAAAATTTTTGTCTAAAAAAAAATTAGGGGTGGACTACCCTTAACATGATGATTTCGATTATAAGTTATCTAAGTTTGAAAATGATAGACCATATTACCAGTTATAATCGCACCAAATATAAGTTCTGGAGGTATTGGTCGAGGAAACCCGAGAGGTTATTATTTACACCACAGAGGGGTCCCAGGTTTGATCCGGTACAGTCAAGACTTGTCTTCACATACCAGTTGTATTAACAATTTGCAAATAAATACCTTGGCGCCAACCGTGTGTAAAATGCGTTCCGTTCTTGTAAAGCTAAAATATAGCTTAATTATTCCAGAGTTTCTACCAGCACGTGTTCAACGGCTGCTATGCTGTACTTCTCTTCGTAGTGGTAATATTCTTCCTGATCTACGGCGTCGAAGTATATTTCAAGGTATCTATATTGTCTTTGATTTTATATATGAGTTAAGAAATATTTGGGAAAAAAGAATGAAAACCTTTTTGGTAAACACGAGTGTACTGCCGTGACAACGCGAAACGGGTTTCATTTTTATATATATAGAGGGGTAGAAAAAATTTGAATGAAAACCTTTTTGGTAAACACGAGTGTACCGTAATTCATTTCGAAATGTTTTTGATATTTAGATCTCGAAATGTTTCACGATTGAGCAGTTATTTTGTGAAATTAATAATCCAATATAATTTTAATCGTGTATGACTGACAACTTTAATAACAAGCCAGATAAATGAATTTGTGTTTAGTACTCTAATGGTAGAAGGAAATAATTCAGGTGAGCAATTAAAATGAACAATACATAGTGATGGGTCATTACACCATTTGTGGTTCGCGATGTCGGTTATATGGCGTATTGTCTATGATTTGCAACCTTCAATGTATAGGGATGCAGCGACGATATAACAATAGTAATAGATACTTTTTTCACGGCTTTAGTGATGATTTTATTCTCACACTCATTTGTTTAACCATAGATAAGGAAATGTTTACAGCTTCGTGAATTATGTTCCTATAATATATGAATTTGTGTCACGCGTGACAATATCTTCGGAGAAGTTGTGCAAATTCTTTTGATATAAGTGATGTATCTAAAACTATTCGATGCGAATTATAAAACTGAAGTTTGTGTGGTTGAAGGCGCTTATCTAAGAAACTAATTTTGGAAATGAAATTTGGATTAGCTTGTAAGTCGTTTGAAGGGTTTTGAAAGAAATAAAGAATTTATTAGCAGTTTGTCTTGTAATACATATGTAGTTTAATATATATATAAATGCTGCTAATAGGGAAACCGCTCAGCTTTGTTTGCCTTGTGAGAGGATACGAACATTGATATTATGCGGCTTACGGTTCGCTGACGTAGGCAAGAAAAAGATAAATGAATAAGTTGGCTATTAATTAAAATTGATGTAAATATTTGTTATTAACGCGGGTGAAAACGTCTAGTATTTATAAATATTCATTTTAAATAATTAATAAATCTCTGTTTATAATTACAGCTTCGCGGTGAATTCTTGCGCGAGACTAAAGTGTGTACGATCGTTACTCCAAGACCTGGTCCCTCTTCAGCCGCCGATGGTGATGATGTACAGGATACATTGGTCAAGCAGGTCAGTAACTTGGGTATACGAAAGCTGTAGGTAAAAAGGTCTGTTAATTAAATAACGATAATAAAAGTTATTTTTCATTTATATTTATAATATACAACGATTTCTTATTTTTTTTCATGTTAATGTGGCGATTTGGCTTGGAGAATTATTTGATAGATTGATAAGTTCTCTGGTTAGCAGAGAGACTTATAATAGCATACTAACACCACAACAACTTTTCATTAGTCCTCGTGAATTATTTTTATCATAAAAAAGACATTTAGTTTGTAACCAAGACAGATTATAAAATCTAAACTTTTCACATTAACTGAAGTAATTTTTTAATTTTAATTCAATTAAATGTAAAAGTCTAAATTTCGTAAAAAGTAAAAGTCCGTACTTTTACTTTTTGAGTTTCTCTGATGATAAATTCATTCATTCGTCTTTTATTTTTGTAATGTTTTTGAGAAACGATACTTAACAATATGTAGCCCCAACATTATGAAAACTATACACTATAAAACATCAACTAGTGGTCCTTCGAGCCAGACAGTGAGTGGTTCGCCTGTTAAAATATCCTCCCTTGCGAGGCTAGGAGGAAACGCATACTCAAATATTCGTTTACTCGTGTCCTTACACTTTTCTGATGTTACAGGGAGTCCAAACGGATTTAGCTGAGGTGGACGGAACTGTGGACCCACGTTCAGTGAACCACTCCCAACTGCATCAATCCCGTTTGGGCCTCATCAGCCAGGCGCTGATGCTGATACTCATCGTTGGCTTCCTCGCCTCTGAGACGTTGAGCGAATTCTGGAAAGCCAAGTAAATAACCTTAGACATTTTTAAAAGTGATAAAACTCCCCACTTGTACTCTCTAAGGTTACGAATATTTTGTTCAACTATTGCTCAACCCCTACTTTCAATATCCTTCCTCGATGAATTGACTATCATGTTACATAATCCACCTTCACCAGATAGGTTAAAAAATTATTGAACCAGTGGTTCCAGAGATTTTATTTATTTTTTATGCCATTACAGGGACTGAGCCCAATGCGACTAAATAACTTAATTCTACTTAATCTAAATTAATCTAACACAATATGATGTGATAATCCTTAAAATTAACAATTTAAAGTTCAATCATTGTAAGACTTCAACATACCTTTATAAAGCGCGACTAATTAATTCTACAATGTACTATTATCTAGGCATATAAAATACATTATGGTTTTTGATTCTTTGAATCTATGGTTTAATGATTTGATGAGGCTTTTGTTATTTAATTCACCCAACGGACATGTTATCTAATCAGCTTTTTAACCCGTTCAAACAAACAAATGATGTCAGTTAAATTTCAAACTTGCATACCAAATATTAAAACGTTTGAGTATCCAAAATAAAAGTAAAAATAATAGTTTTAGCGACACCAATTCGTTTTACAGCTAATCTAGCACTTTTAGTATATTATACAAAATTAGCACAAGTATTTGAATGCCGCTTGTTCTTAGATATATGAGGGATTATAAGCCCTTGAATTTTCAGAGTTCCAGTCGTGTCTCGTAATTGGCACGACCTGGTGTTCCGTTTAGCCGAAATCGGTGTCACGCTATGGTTCCCCTGTGTTCTGTGGAACTGTATGGCACCCGAACAATTGTGGATACTGAACCCGCGACGCCTGCTTGCCAAGCAATTGGACGAGGCCAGGCTAGCCGACCTACTCGGACCCGGGAATAACCCGGATAATAAGGTTGGTTCAATTTTCATACATAGCAATATATAGGTTATTTTTTAAGTGCTGGATTTTCAAATCTAAATAATTATGATTTGATTACATAATTAAAAACTAATTTTATTAAAAACATATTATTTTAATTTTAATAAAAAGTATTATTATTATTTTTTATACTTTTAACAGTCTTTACCAAATAGGCTGGACACACCTTGATGAAATATATATTTTGACGTTTTTATTTCGTATACAACAATATTTTAAATCTTTAAGTTAACGTACCGAACTTTTAATCTTAGGGATTTTTTAAATTATGGCTTCTAGTTTTTTTATAATTACAATGTTCTGTGGTTTTTTTTAACGGTCCACATAAGTTACTAAAACCATGTTACAATACATTTAACAGTTAGTTGTTTTCAATTGTTTTTTATGTGTAATGAATTCTTCATCTTATTTTTGTTTCTCTTACCGTCTTCAGCTTTAAAGCTTTGGTGTTGTTATGTTCCTATTCAAATGTTCGCTTGCTTCTTCATGGGTATTTATGGCCCTGTCTCATATCCATTGGACGAAATAATGTAGCTATGTGCAACATTATTTCTTTTATATTTTCTTTTATTAACATAACTGTTACTCATTTAAAGAAAAACACTTTGAACCTTCCGGTTTTAGTCGATACCAACTCCGGGGCAATAAATACAGGTAACACAACCTATCTGCAGCTGTGACACTTATTTTGACAATCAACACCTTTTGTCTTCAGTCTACGCTGCAAAGTACGCGAAACGTCGGAAATTTTTAAAAATATATTTAAATTTTGCAAAAAAAAACATAACTTAAATCCGTTGATAAAGTGTTTTTCTTTAAACGAAATAATGTTGTATAATCTAGATCAATGTTTGCATTATTATTTGAAAGATTGTTTTCAATCAATTTAACTGAATTACTCAAGATAAAGTTTTAATGTCTCTTCATTACTGAAGTAATTCTTATATTGATACGCGATGCAACTTCTATAGAAATTTCTATAATACTTCGGTATTAAACTCATAAAAAAGTTGCTTTATTTGTACCCATCTAATGGCTTGTTTTGAGTTGAAATTCAGTGTTCAGTATTGTGTTTTGTATATTGTCGTTCAAGCTTCACAAATCATTGGGCAGCTGGGTTTGTCTTGAGCTTTTACTTAGTGTACTAAAAATCCCCAGCTGGACCTATATAGGATGACGTGGTACCAAAAATGGCGTCTATTTCTGGCTGTGACCTGTAACTGGTTTAATATTTGGCGGGTTCTTTACGTCATTTACGTCTATCGTTACCCTCAGCCGGCTATTTTAACTAATCCTTCGGTGAGTGTACTAATATGTGATGTCCCTTGTAAAGTTCTAAACTTATACTTTTAAGCGTTGTCGTCAATATTAAGTCTAAGTTAAGACATGATTTAATGACATAAAACTAAAAAATAAACTGACAATTTGGTCGCAAAATTAGTGTTAATTAGAACATTATTGACTAAAATATTCAGGGCTGAGAGTGTAAATAGAACGGACGCGATCCGTTCGTTGAGATTGCTCAAAAGCTCTTCAAATTCCATTATACGAAATATTTCTTTATTCAATCCTTATTGAACGCTGCGTCTTTCTTCCTCACCTCATTTCATTGTATGGGTGCCCAAGGTTCTGTATATAAAACTAGGTGACTTTTAATATTACTAAACATCTCATTGTGTTAGCAAATTGTGGTGTTGCCCCAGAGATATCAGGGTCAACATCCTACAATTTATGTACGGTAAAACTGTTTGAATGTTTGTTTCGCAAAAACTACTAAATATATTTTATTGAAACTCTTCCATAGCATGTACACGGTTGGAACCGTGATGATTTGTTCTGTTATCACTCTAGTATTGGTTAATCAGTGATTTCTCCCGCACCTGAAAAGCATGACTCCCAATTCGTTGCGCTTCTATTTATTTGGCTTTGTGCCCAGAATTCGAACCGGGATGTGGATTGAAGAATTGACAAATAATTTAATGACAAGGTTTAGGTTATATAGCGTTAATATGGTAATTTATAATTTCAAATCGGACACCTTTCAACCTTCTTATTACGTAGTACGGTTGCTGGAAAGCATCCGAAGGGTCGCCATAAATAATCCTATATAAAGCCTTTATAAAATAGTATTTGATATTTGGTTCCAAATGTACTTTCAGAATGTGGAAACTGACTCCCTCGTTGGTAGTATCGGATCTCTCCGGGACTGCTGGATATGCTACGACAGCTCGCGATCGGATCCCCTCATCAGACCCTGCCGATGCACTGGCGATGTGGCCGCTGTCCATCATGAGTGCTTGAAGAGGTGGCTCATTGAGGTGAGCTTTTATTGCAGCTATATAGGCTTGCCCCGATAGTGTTAGCTCGGCCATCGTCGGATAAAACTAGATTTTTAAGTTTTTATTAAGTAGAATTATGTTTATGAAGAATTTTGTTTTTGTTTTTTTGTTTCATAAAATTGAAGACTCAAATCTTTTTTCTTGCATTATAAAATGACATGTTTTAGTATTTTTTACCATATTTTTGAGTTTCATTATAAAATGTTTAGTATCGTAGAGATAGTGATTTAAATATTTGAAAATTTGCTATTTTAGATTTTTGTATATAACAATGTTTATATCGCGTTTGGACTGACGCTTTTATCCTAATTAATAAGGAGTAAATTTAAAGAGTTAATTGTTTTTAACTGACTGAATATCACTCAAATGGATGAATGTTTTTTTTAGAGTTATGGCACTCCGGACTGCATGAAATGCAAAGTTTGCAACACGCCCTACAACGTTGAAGAAACTAATAGGTAATAGACATAGACAGAGTATTTAAGAAATTGTTTTACGATTTCACATTTTGTATGCCTTAATTTTCCAGAAACACAATACATTTTGTGAAAATATCTTTGAATTTAATAATAATATAGATGGTGACTATAAATTTCGAAGGTCTCTCTTTTGTATTCCAATAGTTTTCTCCTTTCCAATAAGAGAATCGCATAAAAATAATAATTAATTGTTATCCCGAGGATTCTCCGGTTTCGACGAATGATGAGTCTTAAAATAACACCTTTTTGACGGAAATACTTTATTGTTCTTAATTTTTCCTTCCTTGGATGGCAACGCAACCCTACCTACTAAGCCTACCCGCAAGTTTGTTTGCCCCCATATGTCATTTTAAAAAAAATATTAAAAATGTATTATTACTACTTTTCCCCTGAATACTATTATGTCAATCTGCGTTGCGAGCTTGAATAGAGACTGCATCCAAAAATTGACGGATTTAACCATGGTATCTTCCGGGGTTTTAAACGGAGTATCACTAACACCTTGTTTTTCAATCTGTGGGTCGCGACCCCCTAGGGGGTCGCAAAGCTTCTGTAGGGGGGTCGCCAGAGGTCGAAAAAAATGGGTACTTTAGTAAAAAAAACAAAATTACAGACAATTAATATTGTTAATGGTAATACTGTAACATACACCTATATACATGATAAAAAGCCGAAGGTCAAAGGGGGTCGCATCATGCAAAAGGTTGAAAAACACTGCACTAACAAATTGGTCTAACAGACTTACGAAGGTCTAACGAAGTAACGATGCTCTAACAATTCCAGGCTGCTATGGGAACGCGGCTTCACGGGCGTCCACTTCCTCCGTATCACGTTGGCCTTCATCTGCATGTCGCTGTCGGGTTTGTTCGCGTGGGGCGTCGTGCAGCTCTACCCCTCGCCCGTCGCTCGCGTCCTTGGTACGGGGGGCGCCTTGCTCGTCTGCTACGTCGCTGCCAAGTAAGTTCAGTGAGGCTGTAACTGTCACTGATACAATAGTGATGGCTTAAATTCGGCAAAATGCTTTTAAGCCATTCCTCAAAACACTCCGAGTACATTTCTTCATACTACTTTTCTTCCATTCAAAAATGAATAAACCGGCTTCCACAAAACCTTTATCACTGCCCATATGTAATATTTAATGTATTATTTTGTTATATTCAAACACTTACCGTGTATGACTTCTGTTTAGGTACTGTAAATGACATGTTTTTATTTATATAAAGGCAAATTCATATTGAATAAAAAATGTGATCTCGACTTTTAATTGTGAGAATTCGTTTCCAACCGATCACTATTTAGTAGAGACTAAAAACCTGCAACACTGGAAATTTTATTTTACTGACTGAAATTAATAATCGTGTTATAATAACAAATTTTGTAAAGAAAAAGGTTAATGTTATTGTTGGATATCTCCTTAAATAGTTTAAAAGAGGCAAGTAATATAGATGTATAAAATAATAAATGAACACAAAATATACTAATACTGAATGTAATGTGCTAAGTGACATATGGTAAAATAATTTATTTTCATATTTTTTTTATCAAAAATTTCAGTTAAGAAGTGACATATATAGCTTTAATTAATTTACATTGATAAATAAATTAATAACTCTTGATCTGGGCGCCCCCCCGCCCCCCCCCCCCCGCCCCGCCCGGGGCGGGGGGGGGGGGGGGGGGGGGGGGGGGGGGGCCGGGCCGCCCCCCCCCCCCCCCCCCCCCCCCCCCCCCCCCCCCCCGCCCGGGGCGGGGGGGGGGGGGGGGGGGGGGGGGGGGGGGGGGGGGGGGGGGGGGGGGGGGCGGCGGCCCCCCCCGGGGGGGGGGGGGGGGGGGGGGGGGGGGGGCCCCGCCGCCGGGGGGCCCCCCCCCCCCCCCCCGCCCGCCGGCCGGGGGGGGGGGGGGGGGGGGGGGGGGGGGGGGGGGGGGGGGGGGGGGGGGGGGGGCCGCGGCCCGCCCCCGGCGGGGGGGGGGGGGGGCGCCCCCCGCCCCCCCCCCTTTTTGTGGGGGGGGGGGGGGGGGGGGGGGGGGGGGGGGGGGGGGGGGGGGGGGGGGGGGGGGGGCGGGGGGGGCCGGGGGGGGCCCCCCCGCCGGGCGGCCGCCGCCGCGCCCCCCCCCCCCCCCCCCCCCCCCCCCCGCCCGCGCCCCCGCGGGGGGGGGGGGGGGGGGGGGGGGGGGGGGCGCCCCCCCCCCCGCCGGGGGGGGGGCGGCGCGGCCGCCCCCCCCGCCCCCCCCCCCGGGGGGGGGGGGGGCGGGGCGGGGGGGGAGCCGCCCCCCCGGGCGCCCCCCCCCCGGGGGGGGGGGGGGGGGGGGGGGGGGGGGGGGGGGGGGGGGGGGGGGGGGGGGGGGGCCCCCCCCCCCGGGGCCCCCCCGGGGGGGCCCCCCCCGGGGGGCTCAGATGGTTTGACACATTTGAACCATAAAGCAAAAGAGTCGTAAAACCTTTTAAAGAAAAACACTTTATTACTGGATTTAAGTTATGTATTATTGCAAAATTTAAATATATTTTACATTATTTTAAATTTTTCCGACGTTTCGCGTATTTTACAGTGTGTTGTCGGTAGACTGACCTGAATACAAATAAAGAGGAGGTGTTTTTCTTTAAATGAGTAATAGTGTGCAACAATATTAGTCATAAAAGCTGTCAAAGTCAAAATTGACAGTTGACATTGAAAGCGGCATCTGTCAAAATTAAATTAAAAATTGCCCCAGGTACCTGGGTTTCCATACTCTATCGGCATATCGTCGTGCAAGGGTTGCATCAATACGAATCATCACGGAACCCTTGGAGGATGCAGAGCCGCAGCTGTCCACCATAAGCAAAACGGTCACCGTCGAAATTGCTTCAAAGAACGCACTCGAACAAGCATTCAAAGGTGAGAAATGAAATAGCGACGAATTAGGCGATTTTGTTGAACAAGCTGAACATTTTGAAAACTTAAATACAGTATATTGTTATACTAAAGTACTGAAGTATTATTAAATTTTTAAACGTTTTCGTACAACATTATCTTGTAAATACATATACAAGGTTCAACAGAATTGTCTTGCGGACGAAAAATACAGAAATCATAAGTATATATAATTTGTAACGTTCGTTACTATTATTACATTATAATATAAAAAGTAATTGTAACATAAAAGTGTTCTTGCGTTATATTACAACATCGTAATGGTAATAAATATTTGAAGTGTTAACGACAGTTTCAGCTGTTGCATGGTAATATTGTAAAATGGTAATTGTAACAAAGAAGCGTTTTGCGTTATATTACAACATCGTAATGGTAATAAATATTTGAAGTGTTAACGACAGTTTAGCTGTTATGGTAATATTGAAAAGGAAGTAAAAAGAAGCGTTTTTGCGTTATATTACAACATCGTAATGGTAATAAATATTTGAAGTGTTAACGACAGTTTCAGCTGTTGCATGGTAATATTGTAAAATGGTAATTATAACTTAGAAGCGTTTTTGCGTTATATTACAACATCGTAATGGTAATAAATATTTGAAGCGTTAACGACAGTTTCAGCTGTTGCATGGTAATATTGTAAAATGGTAATTATAACTTAGAAGCGTTTAGCGTTATATTACAACATCGTAATGGTAATAAATATTTGAAGCGCGTACAACAGTTGCAGCTGTTGCGTTGCAATATCGTAAAATGGCAGAGCAGTACAAAAGTAATTGTGATAGATTCATTCGATCGGATTTAAGACTGTTGAAATTTGCCAAATTAATCGGTAATAAATGCTATTTCATTCCTTTAATCTTGGTAAAATATTTATTACAACTGTAAAGCTATTTAAAATGTGGTGAAAGGCGGTAGAATTAAGTTTTGAGATGTTCCCATGAGTTAACCGAGTTAAAGACTTTTCGGATTAAAATTATTAAAAATAGAAGGTTTTGTCTGTGGTACAAAACATTGAAGCATTGGCAATAGTACAATGGTTTTAACAGTTAAATTTTCCTACCATATCATAGTAATATGTACACGTATTCATTAAAGATCGCCATATTTACGATTAGAAAGTCGATAGAAACGGCACTGTTGTGGTCTTAGCTCAATATTATCTCTCTTTTGGATGCATTTGACCAATGAAATAACACTCGCTTATTATATTGTTTCCACGTATATAAATCATGTTATAATTTGAGAAACATTATATAGATAGTCGAAGCAACTAGTTAAAGTTTTCATATAAGAGACAAAATTCGAAATTACAAAACCCTAATAGATCAATCTACAAGCAATACTCCGCGAAAAAACCCACAACCACTCGACGCACGTTTCGCCCCGACACCGCAGCTTCCTCAGGATGTTGCCTCTACGAACAGCGTTCGATGAGAGAGTTCTCGCGGAGTATTGCTTGTAGATTGGTCTATTAGGGTTTTGTACTGTGGACTAGCGCAAAGTAATGTCTGTTTCTATTAATTATAAAACTTGAAATTGCTAGGTTTAAAATTGAATGCCTCGTCATTCCTGCAGATTTCATAGCAATATATAGACTTGTGTAAGATACTAATATTTTACTTTGACGTCTGAAATGAAATTTATTGTAGTAATGTAATTTTGGTCGAGCCCGTTGACATGAAAAATGTACAAATAGTCCGAGACTACAGATCGCCGTGTGATAAACAATCTCTACCTAAGTCGTTTTCAAATATTTTGTCGTAAATCGCAGGTGAGTAAATTATTTACGGTTAAAAAGGAAATCGATTTTTAGAAAGGGACAGCTACGTATTCTCTGTCTCGCTAATGTTATACGTGTATTTTGTAGAAGAAAATAATTTTGTCTCGCGATTTTTCTGAATAATCTTGTATGTGTGGTCAAGAGTGTGTGACAGTGATAGCTACAAGTTCGTCGTCCCTTTCTAATAGTCGATGTGGACGTTCGGATTCGTCATTAACTTATAGCGATGAACAAGCTGTAGTTACATCACTTAATTCAAGCGATATCACAAAATTAGTGCCAAAGAACGTAATTGAATACGTAAATACAAATGTCATAACACAATTCCACGTGTTAATTTTTAGATTCCAATACAATAAATGTTATTGGTATGTTTTATTTATTTTATTCAAAAATTTAACTGAAGTAATCTTCCATCCCTATCCGATTCAGTTTGTCAGAAAGAGACGTACTTATCGTTAGTCATATTTTCGTTAATTCCGAAAGTCTCTAATGATGTATTTCTGTGTATTTGTTAAATTTAATCTCGGATTTATTCGGAGGCTGTATTTTCGCCTCCGAATGAATGAATGAAGAATGTTTTTTCGATTACTGAATGATTTTATGAATAAAATATATAGGCAACTTAAATTTAAAGGAAATAGTTTCAGTAAGTATATTTTAATTTGATTGACTTGACATTTGACTGTTAAATTATAAATGTGTTTGAACTTTGATAATGAAGATGTGTCCATAAAGTACCTTCGGTACAAATTAAATCAAAATAAAAGACATTATTTTTGAATAAAACTTTCTTTTGAACTTGAGAGTTAAAGTTCTTAAAACATCTACTAAATTGATGATGATTTGTCGATAGATTAATAATTCTGATGAGGTTGCCCAGTAGAAGTTAGAAATACTTTTTACGAAGACAAAGCATAGCTGTAAAGAAAAACAGTGTAAATTGAATCAAAGAAATTAGAAAGAAAAAATACATTAAATTTATAAATTTACAATTATTTTTGTTACACTGTTTTATTTGACAGCTCAAATAAAGCAATATATTACACATATAATTATATCTAAAGGATATTTTTCTACTCGTAAAATTTAGTAGAGCTAGTGCTGTTATGTAGGTTTGACGCTAATAGATATTGGCCGACTTATTTCTGAATTAAATATTTATTTACAAAAAAAAAAAAAACAACTGAATTATCTACTACAGTAATCATTATTCCTCTTTTCATCGTAACTTAAACACAAAAAGGCAAACAGTTGAATTACGATTGCTTTAAAAAATATATATATATATATAAATGGTTTTATAACATAACCGGATGAAACCATATATACTACTCTTAACATAACATTTATATAATTTTAAAAACATCCATCGTTGTGTCTGAAACAAGAAAAAAGGGAAGTTTAAGTATTTTTTAGAAAAAAGTCAGTCGACATAACGTAATGTGTTACGCTATAATATTGTATTTGATCTCTACATTTTGGAAATTGCTGGTTTTATATAATGTAAATATAGTTGGTAGATGTATCAGTACCTAGTGTGTGAATGAAATGAAATACAGTTGACATTAATGTGGTTTTATTTACCTTACATTGTATCCATTTAATTATATACTTAACAAGCATCGCAAATAGCTAAAGAAAAAAAATAGCAAGTTTAAGTGAAATTATTAGTTAAAAGTTTAAAAAAAACCTAATCTAATCTGTGGAAGTAGAGGCCTTTTAAAGAAAAAACACTTTATTAACGGATTTAATTAATGTATTTTTGCAAAATTTAAATATATTTACATTATTTAAATTTTTTCCAAAGTTTCGCGTGCTTTACAGCGTGCGTGGTCACGGTAGACAAAAGGTGTTAATTGTCAATATAAGTGTCACAGCTGCTGAGAGGTTGTGTGTTATCTGTATTTATTTTATTACCCCGGAGTCGATACCAACTCCGGGGAAATAAATACATAACTTAAATCCGTTACGTAACAGTTATGTTAATATTGTCGATGTTAAACACGTAGATATATTATACACAGGCAGACATATTTAAATTATACACAGAGTGGTTCTGCTGTTCAAATACAGTTCACAATGATGCTTATGTTAGTGGATCAGTAAAAGTTTAGGTCTGTTAGTATCAACTACTGCTATTAATTATAAATAAATATTCTTACACCTGTTGGTTGGTGTTTTTCCTCCCCCCCCCTTTTTTTTTTTTTTTTTTTTTCCCCCCCCCGGGGGGTGTTTTTTTTTTTTTTTTTTTTTTTTTTTTTTTTTGGGGGGGGGGTTTCCCCGGGGGGGGGGGGTGTTCCCCCCCCCCTTTTTTTTCCCCCCCCGGGGGGGGGGGGTTTTCTCTCCCCCCCCCCCCCCCTTTTTGTTGTTTTTTTTTTTTCCTTTTTTTTTTTTGTTTTTTTTTTTTTGGGGGGGGGGGGGGGGGGGGGGGTTTTCCCGGGGGGGGGTTCCCCCCGGGGTTTTCCCCCCTTTTTTTAAAAAAAAGGGGGTTTTTTTTTTTGGGGGGGGGGGGGCCCCCCTTTGGGGGGGGGGGGGGGGGGGGGGGGGGTTTTTGGGGGGGGCCCCCCCCCCGGGTTTTTTCCCCCCTTTTTTATAAAACCTAGACTGCCAACAGTTATGCTCATCATAACCGGTAATCGAACCCGGGACTGTCTTCGGATTTACAGCTTACCATTGCACCAACAGTCGCCTTCGATCAGGGAAGATCTTCATGAGGAGTTTGTGATTGCGTAAGTAATTATAATTATGGTAATCCGAACCAATCATCAATTATTAAAATCAAAAATACTCGCTTCGTTTATTTACGACGCACCTACGTATTTGCCGCGTTGCAAATTTCAGATAACGTGATTAGAATCACGTACATTCAAATGAAAATAAGTTGTATTTCATTCTGCAATAATTCCTCTCTAATTAGTGTAATAAATTTAATAATAATGATTTATAAAATGCAATAATTTATAGTCGCATTGATAAGTTTACGATTTCTCAGTTCAAAATGCCAATTTATATTTACCGCTTATAACCAGTGCAATGTTTCCATAAATATCAGTGATGTGTGGTATAAAATCTCATGTTGCGAGCAGGTAAGTAATCCATTTGATATATTAACCGAAATGGACCTATAACAAAACGTAATACGATAGTCAACAAATACATTATTTTATGGCATCAATAGAATCCGATATTTTCTTAAAAATTTTCGACCTAATTTTGAATTATACCCGTCAGAATTTTCGCTTGCTTTAAATAAACGTTGAAAATTATATAATTTACAAATATATATAGTGATATTAAAAAAAATATAATTACAATAAACGATTATTTCTACACCTAATACAATATTATAAAGCTGATGAGTTTGTTTGTTTGAACGTGCTCATATTAGGAACTAATTGTTACTAAGTAGAAGAGCGGAGCAAGAATGAAAAATGCAAAGACATCTGGTAAAATTATTCCCTTTTGCACTGTACGATGTAATATAATGATCATAAAAATCTCTGCATAATTTTATAAATACAAATGAAACCGCAGGGAATAGCCAGTTATAATCCTATGGACCCCTAAGAATGATTAATTAAGGTCAAAAATGACCTCACCGGGCCTTAATTGGGTTGAAAGATTAATTAATATGACTACAAGTATGACATATTATAGTAAATATAGTAAATTTATCACAACACGTAACAGAACCAACGCATTTTACAGATAATACCGAAACTCTTATAGATTTAATTTGTTCTAACGCTCCAGTGGGTCATGTTGAAGTTGATCTTATCAAAATGCCAATTTAAGTAATTACCGCATTTATAACCAGTACTTTTAATATTTTAAAACATAAATATCAAACCTAGGTGATGTGTGTGTACTTAAAGATAAAAAAAAGAAGAAAGGTTTGCCCCCCCCGCCCCCAAAGGGGGGGGGGGGGACCAAAAAGGGGGGGGGGGGGAGGGGGGGGGGGGTTGCTTTCCCCCCCCCCCCCCCCCCTTGGGGGGGGGGGGTCCCCGCGGGGGGGGGTGTGGAGGGGGGGGGAAAAACCCCCCCCGGGGGGAAAAAAAAAAAAAAAATTTTGGGGGGGGGGGGGGGGGGGGGGGGGGGGGAGGGGAAAGAGAGGGGGAAAAGGGGGGGTTTTTTTTTTTAAAGGGGCCAAAAAAGTTTTGTAAAAAAAAATTTTTAAAAAGAAAAGGAGGGGTTTTTGAAAAGTATGAAAAAAATTATATTAAAAAACCAAAGTCTTATGGAAAAAAAAAAAAAACCAGTTATTTGACCCTGATAGAAATAACACTTACCCTCATGTTGCAGAGCCTAAGGTAAGTAATCCAGAATTTTGATATATTAACCGATGATAATGGAACCAGAATGTTCATTATAAAACAAAACGTAATACAATAGTCAACAAATACATTATTTTATTGGTCATCAATAGAATCCGATATTTTCTTAGAAAAAATTTTCGACCTAATTTTGAATATATACCCTCACAGAATTTTCGCTTGCTTTAAATAAACGTTGAAAATTATATAATTTACAAAGTAATATTTATAGTGATAGTTAAAAAAATATAATTACAATAAACGATTAATTTCTACACCTAAATACATATATTACCCCCGAAACCTAAAGCTCTAGAAAAAATTAATGCAGATTTTTCCCGTATATTGAGTGGTCATCGTGTAAGTTTGTTTGTTTGAACGTGCTCATATTAGACGAATCTAACTTGTTACTAAGTTGTTATAGAAGAGTCGTGAGCGCGCAATTTTTAGGAATTGTTTTGGAGGAAAGGCCAGGGTTGGAGAAGCACAAATCAAAGACTATAGCAAACTGTTTTTATAGATTGAAGGTTCTGTATCGAATGAAGCCTTAAATTACAAAGCGACGCCTAATCTGTGTAAAATTAATTCTGTCCAAATTTTTGACTGTACGATGTAATATAATGATCATAAAAATCTCTGCCCTATAATTTGTATAAAGGGTACAAAATGCTTGTGCGAAAACCGCAGGGAATATTCCGCCACGTTATAAGCATCCTATGGACCCCTAAGAATGATTAATTAAGGAAAAAAAAGGAAGGAAAACTATAATTTTTGGCCCCTTTTTTTAAAAAAAAGGGTGGAAAAACCCCTTTTTTTTTTAAAAAAAAAAAGGGGGGGGGGGGAAAACCAAAAACCCTAAAAAAAACGGGGGGGGGCCTATAGGGTTTGCTTTCCCACAGTCGACATCAAACTGCTGCATTTGAGGGTAGTTTTTCTTATAGCGCAACCAAATGCTGGAATAATCTACCACCTCCTCTAAAACTTCATGAACTCACCGGCCATTAAAATTTAAGTTAAAATTAAAAAGGTATTGAAAGATCAAGTAGTCGTAATTAATGATGAACTGTACATATAGTATGACATATATGATATCTTTTTTAAAAGAAAAAAAAAAAAAAATAAAAAAATTAAAAAACTAATAATAAGTTAGTCGTAGGGGCACTTTTTGCACTTTGGAGGCACGGAATCAGAGTTGGGTAACATGCTCATGGCCCAACACATGCTTAGTGGCAACCATTTTCAGGTACCAGTGTGATAGTTTTTATTTATTTTTAAGTACACTTATATATTATATATATATTTTTGTCTATGGTATTGAATAATAAAATTTTTCCCTCTTTAATATAAACTATTAATCTCTTAAACTTGTACAATATTTTGTATTAACAAATTAATTATTAGCAACGCTTAAAATTTACATAATTTGACAGTGCGCTAGTGCCGATATCGCCACGGCCCGATCTGTGTGACCTGTTATGTTTTACCTTAAAATTTCTATTATTTAACGGATCAGTTATACGAATGTTTATCTGAAAATAGCTCTATATTGCCACTCTACATTTCGGGACTTTCATTCTATTTAAATTATTCTTAGGTCACTTTATACTATAGTGTATAATATTTATGTAGGTGCTTCAGAAGAAGGTCTCTTAGCAGTCTAGGATGTCCATTTTGGGCGTTGTGAAACAGCAACTTTCAATATAAGAGCTTACTCATACATCCAACATCTTTTAAGTTCATCTCGCATTTTTACACCATGATAACATCAAAACAACAGAATCAAAAGCCAATATTCATTGCTTTTTACTCTATTCTGAGTAAACTTCTCTTAATTTATAATTGTAAGTAAATATGATCAAGCAACGGTCATATATAAACATAAAAATAACGATTTCTATCACAATTAAACGTTGTAGTCAAATTTAAAGGCAGAGAGTTTAAATCAGTTTATCTTAAAATTCTCAATTTATTTTATCTATTGTTTTATACATCTTTTTTATCTAATTAATCTAAAAAGTTTACGCTTTACGGCGAAAAAATATTACGAATTTATTTTGACGAACCATTTGGCGCAATTGTCACCATGACTGGTCGGACTGAGGGATAAATGTTCCATCGATATTTGAATGATGTCCATATCTGTTGCCTGTGGTATACATATTATATATATTTATCATTTGTATTGGCACCGTTAGCACAAGCTATAAACAGCTTATGTTCGGCTAACAAACCGTCTATGTATCCTCATATTTTTATTATATCTAGCCTAAATAAACACAAAACACGAAATATTATCTGTACCATCGATTTTCACAATTCTGGCCGTGAGCCAAACGAACAAGGCCGAACGAAGCATTAGGTAGATAACCCAACGATCAATTTTTATAGCGGGACGTGTAAATACCAACAGATTATAACACTTGCTATCGTATATACACTATATATGATGTATATTTAAATATGAATACTTTTTAAAGTAAATGTTTCCTTATTTTTTGTTAATTTTTCTGCGAATCATAATAGAAGTAGACGATCCTTATATGTAGTATGTAATTTATGTGATATAAATAGAAGCGATATAATTTCAAAAATATAAATAAAAATTCATTTATTAATCAATTCAAAACTACGAAAAGGGAATTTGCAATAAATAATCAATTTTAATTGTAGCTATTTGGCTATAAGATCTATAACCAATATCTTTACCTGGCTTTTCACAACTAACCTTACAATTCAGACAATTCACACAGTATCTGTATAAGTTGTAGCCTGTTGTTATATCATTGTAAAGTTTCAGTAAAATCCATTCAGTAGTTTTTATGTGAAAGCGTAAAATACATCCATCTTTCGCCGTGTAGTAATAATAGTTCTGAGTGCATGGGAAATAAATTTAAAACTATCATAAATAGATTTCGTTTTGAGGGAATGAAATAAACTTTTAGATAAACCATTAGAAGCTAAAATCGCGTTAACTATAACAACATTTCATTGAACTATAAAACGTTTACTTCCAATTTTTAAACAATCATGTTTAGTGTGTTTTATCGGAAATAGAATACGGGAATATCTGAATCAAAGATTCAGAAAATATTGTTTTTAATTTTTTTCAAAATACAATTTTAAATTTAAGATTTTCAAAAATAAAAAATTATAGCTAAACTGTGTTTTTTATTATTTATATATAATATATCATATATATATCTCTCTTTCTCGTCATATCCATACCATATGAAAGTATAAAAGTAGATTATGTATGCATTTCAATTACATTTATTATTTTTGCATTGACCACACAGTGCAGTCACATAATGGCGCCTTAACAATCAAGTAATTTAAAAATCGCAATTATAAAGGTTGAGGACGTTTTATTATATAATTGTTAGTCCCTGCCATCTACTTGACCCATTCACAATGGTGAATAATTGTATTCGTTTGCGAATTGTATGGATGTTATAAATTATCTTTTTAACATCCATCGAATCTCTCTCGGCTTTCTATTCGTTCCTCTGGCGTACAAAAATATCTTCATTATTATATTATATAATAACTAGCTCACCCAGCAGACGTTGTTTTGCCATACATGTGATTTCAATTTTCAATTAATAAATAAAAAATTTTGGGTTGTATTTATTTTTGTATTCTATATATATAGGAAAATAAAAAATAAGAAATGTTGTCCAAAAAAAAATAGGGGGGACCACCCTTAACATTTAGGGGGATGAAAAATAGATGTCCGCTTCTCAGATCTACCCAATATGGACACAAAATTTCATTAGAATCGGGAAAGCCGGTTCGAAGGAGTTTAACCACAAACACCGGGACACGAGAATGTTATTAGATAACTAGCTGTACCCGCGACTTCGTCCGCATGGATTAGGTATAACAGCTTAAAAATACTTATTTTAGAAAACATGAACTCTCTACGTCACTAAGTAAATAAACACAAATGTACTTTATTTATAATTATTATTTAAAGACAAAAAAGGAAAGAAGCAAAAATGAATCACAATATTTTGAATTAGACTACAGAATTTTATTCGTTTTTTATTACGGAATTTTATTTTAGCTTTTTATTCGCGTAGTAAATACACATATATCCGTGCAAAGTTCCATCTTCCTAACACTAACCGTTTAGACGCTAGAGTGAGAACGGGCGAACGGACATGACGCAGAGTTTCTTTACGTAGACTGCGGAACCCTAATAAAAGTAGCCTAAGTGACTCCTTATTACTTCAGTTACCAATAAAAGAAAGTCCAGTCAAAATCGGTCCAGCTATTCCAGAGATTAGCCGGAGCAAACAGACAGATAGACAAAAATAAAAAAATGGCATTGTATGTATCGTATATATATTCATATGCATGTAGTAAAAAACGGTTATTTCAATATTAAAAATAGACACTCCAATTTTATATATTAGTTTAGATAACATACAGCTGTTATTTACTTTAAATTACAAATTCACAATTATATATTCACAATTTTATTTTTAGTTGGGGTAAGAAGTGTAAAAAAAATACTTAAATTAGGTTAGTAGTGCTTATTGTTATTAGAGCAAATCCCATCTTGGGTGAAAGCCTCCTCCATATACTTAATATTAATTTCTAATAATTAGAACTGTCAAGTGATAATTATTATCCATTTTTTATAGTGAGTGTTAAACAAAACCTAAGGAAGGTAACAGTTTGAAATAACCGATATAATTTTTAACCAACTATAGATCAATGACAATAGTTTAGCAATTGATATCCAATCCTAGGCTTATAAGACTGTTCTTGTTTGGTTAAATCGCTCATGCTTGGAACTACGGGTTCGTATTGAAACTGATAAATGGACTATAATGCAATGGATTAAGGGTTATAAGCACCTTACTTCTATTCATACCATGTGTGTAATCAATTAACAAGGTATACATAATATATTAAACAAATAACATTGCTAAAGAAAATATTTAAAATATGTAAATGCTAGAAAAGTCTAAATCATTGTTTTTCAACCTGTGGGTCGCGACCCCCTGGGGGGTCGCCAGAGGTCGAATAAAATGGGTACTTTAGTAAAAAAAAACAAAATTAAAGACAATTAATATTGTTAATGGTAATACTGTAACATACACCTAGATAGTGAAAACGAGTAATTAAATAAATTGTATAATTTTTGATTTCAATGAACATTGAGATGTTTTAATATATTAATAGATTAGAAAATATTGTCGTAAATATAATGGCCAAGAAAAACAATATTTGAATTTTGAGTATAAAAACGGATTCGTTATACAAATAGGAAATTATTTGTGGAGCTGCGTTATTTTTATTGCCAAAACCTAGCAGAACTCTTAAACCAGTGCTCAGTCCCATGGTATCATTAAACTTTTCATTCATAATGGGTCGATATAGAATTTTTTGCATGAATGACTCAGCAGTATTACCGACTGCACAGATTTCTACAACGTTGTGTAATAAGACTTAAAAATCAATAGCGGACCTAGCTACCCTAACTTTAGCTAGCCTTTACGGCCGCAGTCTTACACCTGGTTTTCTAATACAAAAAAGACTAATAAAATACACTATATTTAATTGTTTATAATATGTATTTAAATTGTTGCGTTTTGTCAGGTAAATACGTTATTTTCTTATACAGAATAGGTGTCCGCTTTTGACGAAAATAGCCGACTCGCTACGAATACCACCGAGTAAATTCAAGATGGCGGTATTTTTCGCGCATGCTCACTCCCTGAAAATATGTGACGTCACGGAAAATAGTGATGTGAACGGCAACCCCTTGTTACAAAATCAACCAGCAATAATTAACTTTCTTAAAATGTATCAAAATTAGCTATATCTATTGTTATAATTTATATATTGTTTATAATCTTTGTATGCAAAAAACAAACAAGATTGTCCATACAAACCCTTTGCGCGTAAACTATTTTAGACATGTATTTTGGCAAAGGTTACCTTATCTTAATTAACTTTTTATCACCTGATGACACTAATGAATTATAAACAAAGAACGATAATGTAAATATTGGTATACCTGAACAAGTTAAAAAATAAAACATATATTTTAAAAATTCAGAGAATGTTAACACTAATAAGCAAATCGATATCAAATACATCAACAAGAAAAATTAATGATAATTTAACTGAACGGCATTTAAGGTCCTGCGAATTGTAAGAGTAAATATTATTAATTTTTCCACATTTATAAATATAAAGCACAATTTTAATTAATATTTTAATTATAATGCACAACTGTATTGTATTTATTTATTCAATGACACATATTTGGTCATCTTAATAACGACTAATCCTGAAATTTTATCTGATCTCAAGCAATTTTTTTATTACCGAAGAATCCTTTAGTTCAGTTCAGAATAAGAAATATGATAATTAAATTTATTTGTTTTTAAAAATTTGACAACTGAGCAACAACTTCAATTTTTATTTATCATGACATAGCTTGACATAGAATATTTTCAATGAGTTATATTTGCAGCATTGCCTGTAAATATTTAAAATATTCAAGCATGTCGATATAGAACTATCGATAAGATTCACGTCCCTAGCACTGCAGAAAAGTCAGTATGTGTGGGACGCCCGTTGCGGATATACCGCGTTCGTAATTTGAATGAAAATTATTATTGCGAGTAAAAAGATTTGTGAATTGCCAGTGTTAAATATTAATGAGACTTGAATAAGGATTTATTAAGGTACATACTTAATAGTTTTTTGTGCGAAACTCTAAAATGGATAACCATCATCGATTGGATGAAAAATTAACATCAGAAGGATTTTTTTACATTGTTAAAATATATTTTACACACTATTACTGTAAAATGCGGTTCTAATTAAATGGATATTCATTGATCATAAATCATTCCTTCCTATGATATATTCCTATAAGGGTATATTATAATATAATATGACTGCCTGTGAAATATTAAATATTTTTCAGATTAAGTAAGAAATACAAATAGCATTCGTGATTAACTAATTCATTACTCAATATCATATTTTTGCGAGCACATAAATATATATGAAATGTCGGTGGAATGTGAGGGGGGTTTGGGGTGGGGAAGAACAGGATCCTGGCTCTTCCTCAGCACGTGTACCTCCCTTCCACGTGACGGCTATCCTTATTGTAAAGTAATTATATTAATGAAGAATTCAAATTTGACAATATAGTGGCCGAATTAGTTTAAATATAGAAACACGTACGTTAAGTTTAAATTGATTTATTGAGAAAAAAATTAATCGAGTCTTAACTGAAATGATTTGTTTTGACAATTGACATATAATGATGTTTGCAAGGTGACGTTTACACTATATAGATTTAATAACATTACTCTATAGCAAAAGAGATGACGATCATTCAATTGATTCTATTAATATTAATTTTTTCACTTTGATTTCAAGGTGACTCAATTTGAATCCTTAGAAACGAAATTGTGGAAGACGTAGACGTATATATTAAAAAGTGTCCACTAAATATATACAAAACTAAAGTTAGGGCAGTTAATTAGTTAGTTTATTAGGGCATGTCTATCAGCGAGAAATAAATTTTATTGTAATATAGCTGAGATGGAACCATTGTTTTATACACTCATTTTATTACTAACCAGTGATTTAAAGACTGAAGAATGTTGCAATAAATAATTTTGTTTTAAAGAATATTTAAAAGTATATTATTTTAGACATGTATTTTAATATACTTCAAAATATATTAATATACAAGTTGCTGGTTTGCAAATCTTTATATAGTATTTCGTATTTGAACTATCCTAATAATATGTAAAACTGTGTGGGTGTAATACTCTCAGTAGGTCATCAGATCGATATCTCGTCACGCCATTTTCAGCTAAAATTCATTCTATACTTATCATCAGGGAATTGCTTTCACAAACAAAATGCTGGCCGTAAATTTCTAATAAACATGTCAAGAACAAAAGAGGTAAAACATTTTTAGGTTTTACTATAGAACATTGGGCGAGGCTTGAGTTAGATTGTATCCAGTGTTAATAAAGTACAAAAAGCCTATTTTACGTAACAAATTTTACTTCTGTTAATTTTTCCACATTGTAGGTTCAAAAACGCCTATATTTATAAATAAAATCCATCTCATTTTGCTATACTGTCTATATTATACGTAGCACTTATATGACCCTTTGTCAGTGGTCAGGTCTTGAGCCCTTCTAAGCCGAGACCAGTTTGACAAGAAGGGGAAGTTACAAAGGTTTTGCTTGGCCTTGACACAAATGCGTACACACCCCAATCGGAGACTAGACTTTAAAATGTCCTGTATAAATATAGACGTTCTCTTTCTCTTTTCGTCATAGACCAAGCATATTTGACAGAAAGAGAGGAACAATTTAGTTAAAGGAATTTTTTAACAAACTGAAAGAGGTCGATTATTAATGAAGAAATAAAAATTGCAGACCTATAATAGCCTCAAATTGTTTTGAATTTCTTTTAATAATAGTACGATAAAAAGATTATAAATAATTATATATTTACGTATATAATATATTATCATACATTTTTACTTTGGCTAAAAAATACGATATTCACTATAGATAATAAATGAATTCACTTTTTCGCTGTTTGTTTAGAGTAGTGAAATGTTGTCTATGGAAAAATCGGTGAATTTTTGTAAGGATCAAAGTAACGTTAACACTACATCTAAATTTAACGGTGGTTATCAAAGATTTAACAAGTTTGGCATTTTGCCAAAACGTTTTCACAAATTAAGCCATAGATGAAAGATCTGACCTAAATTTTAAGACTTAAGTATCTAAACATTGAATTCGAGGCGGTTTTACGAACTTAGCTATTTTTTAAATTATCGGTTTAATATGATCAATCAATTTAGGGATATACCCAAGTGATTTCCATAACGTTATAAATCTTAATTTCATCTCGTCTGTACATGAAAGTCCAATAAAAAATAGCAATATAATTAAGCTTTAAGAATTATCTGAATAACCTGATGGCGTATTTTATGACGATTTGAAGACACTAGTTTTATATTTAACTAGCTGACCCGGCGAACTTCGTACCGCCTTAGCGTAGCTTTGTATTTTATTTTCAGTTATATAAGTTTTTTATTACGTAATTTTATTTTAGCTTTTTATTAGCGTAGTAAATACACATATATCCGTGCAAAGTTCCATCTTCCTAACACTAACCGTTTAGACGCTAGAGTGAGAACGGGCGAATGAACGGACATGACGAATGGTTCCTTCACGTAGACTGCGGAACCCTAATAAAAGTAGCCTAAGTGACTCCTTATAACATCAGCTACCAATCAAAAAAAGTCCCGTCGAAATCGGTCCAGCCATTCCAGAGATTAGCCGGAACAAACAGACAGACAGACAGACAAAAATTTAAAAAAAACGTCTTTTTGGTGTATGTATCGTATACATATTCATATGCATGTAAAAAACGGTTATTTCATTATTAAAAAAAAGACACTCCAATTTTATATATTAGTATAGATAAATGTCTTGAATAACGTATAAACCCATGTTTATTTGTTTCAGATAAAGCTGTGATCGAAGAACAATGGCGGCAACAGCGATAGACTATAACCGCATGTGCTAAAACCACAGTCGTTTCAGTGCAATATGTGTAATCTGTGGTTTAATTAGCGTGTCCGTTTTAAAAACCTAAGCTATATGCACAGAGAGGCATCTAACGTATTAGACTCGCTAAAACAACGCTTAAAATTGCTCGAGAGGACTCGGACGTACGTTAAAGTTATAGAATTTATAAAAAAAGACGCAATTCGGTATTACAAGTACATAATACAAGATATAAAATATTATGAACATATTCATAGGTAACGATTATCATTCGAAGAATCTTGTCAAATTGAAATCGATTTGATTCTTGCAATTGTTGAGACAATAACTGCATTTAGTTTCGCTTAGGACATTACGATTTGTGATTGCTTAACAAGATGTCTGCTAAGGCTGAACCAATCGGGCCTCGGAATGGCCATGAATTGGCACCATTAAATACCAGAGCCGATGGCAGTGAAAGACCTCATGGGGTTACTATAGTTCTGCAAGGTTCGAGGAACTCCTTACAGCACGACGCCCCTGATGAAGATAGAGCGGCATGGTCCGGGAAATTACAGTTCTTCCTGTCAATTATTGGATACTCTGTGGGCCTTGGAAACATTTGGCGCTTTCCGTATCTGTGCCAACAAAATGGCGGCGGTAAGTTCGTGCATAAATTTTTCATTTCCTACTTTATCACAGCTCTTTATTTTTTCTTCTTTCGTCTGTAGCAGGTTAGTTTTTCATTTATCATCAGTACTAATGAAACCGTCGTTGTCTCAGAGATTTCATATAGATATCGTGGAACAAGGTTCGGAACCTTAATTTGGAATTAATCTATGGCTAGATTTTTTTTATTTGATGTTTAATTTATTATAATAAAATTATCATAATATTTTATACAAAAGTTTGTTCTTTCAGTGATATTTTGATTCCTAAAAACCTAATCATAGGGTTGACCAAAAACACAAATATATTCATAAATATTTACTCAAATTTATGTAGCCATTTGTTCGTCAATGAAATCGCGTAGAGCCGAGACCCTTGAGAAGGCAGATGGACCGTCTTGAGTACAATTTCCGCTACCAAATGATACTATGCCAATTAGTTTGTTCTGGTATAAAAGTGGACCACCGCTGTCACCCTGAAAGAAACATTTATTTTATTTTAGTGCCTATACGGTAAAATGTCGTATAAACAGCGTGTGTGCCCCAAAATCACCTAGTATAAGTATGCACAGAAAAAATATTAATGATAATATTGAAAGTGACATAACGTCTAGCTGAAAATCAGCGCTAGATTTCAGTCAGACCCTCGAGTTCGACTGCATAAAAGCTGAGCCAGCCTTTTGGCTAAAGCAAATACCTATATTTAAATTGGTTGGTCTACTTTCTTTTGGTTTTTATTTATCAATAAAGTTTTATTGATAAATAAAATTCAATAAAATAAAAAAATAAAAAAAATTCAATGTAATAAACGAATCATTGTTATGTTTTTTAAAGATCTTGTGTTTGCTCGCATGAGTGACATTTTAACTTAGTTTTAAAAAAAAAAAAAAAAAAACCCGCCGGGGGGGGGGCCGGGGGGGGGGGGGGGAAAAAAATTTTTTTTTTTTTTTTTTTTTTTTTGTGGGGGGGGGGGGGGGGGGGGGGGGGGGAAAAAAAAAAAAAAAAAAAAAAAAAAAAAAAAAAAAAAAAAAAAAAAAAAATATAAAAAAAAAAAAAACGGGGGAAACGAATCCCCCCGGGGGGGGGGGGGGGGGGGGGGGTTTTTTTCTTCCCCTTCCCCCTTATAATACGGAAAAAGATAGGTCAACTATACAATATAAAATAGTGCATCAAAGCTACGCTAAGGCGGTACGAAGTTCGCCGCGTCAGCTAGTTCCTAATAAATGACATATTTGATTAGCATTTCGCGGTATAAGGGAGTGGCGAGTTTAGTAAAAGTATGGATTTAGAAATGATAGAATTAAAAAACATATATCATAATCTAATATAGAAATTTCGTTATTTTATTCTCCATCTGTGCTTTACGTTCGCAGAGCCCATTTTAAATCGCTAATAGTTAATTTAAACAAACATTAATATTGGACAATAGTTTAAGTTAGGTCTTCTTAAATTATCACGTTCTGCACAAATTTTGCATTTTTATGAACACATTATCTCGAGAATAATTGAGACAAAAAACAATAAGAATTGGTCCATCAATTTATGAGATCAGATGTTAGGGGAAGTATAATTCATTCTTTTATATAAATACTAGCTGGTGCCCGCGACTTCGTCTGCGCAGGACTTTGATTTTCACTTCAGTCTAAGTAACACGTGTTGGTAACCTCACAAAAATTAAAAGAGTAGAAATAATGGAATTTCGCGGTATTTCGTTTACTACAAATTTAATTTATACTTTAGCCTCAATAACACGTGGTAATCATAATATTGAATTGTAACTTATATGACACGTTTTTCGGTTTACCATAGAAGTGCCATCTTTTATTACTTACTCAATCCAGTCGAAAAGTATCGACATCTGTTTGAATCTTGTGAAGTTAACAGTCGTGACTGTCAATTAATTATAGACAAATAATTAGAAATAAAATAAAATTGCGACTATAATTAAAGCTATCCTATCTCTTAAGTTAGACCAGACTGCTCACGGTGTGCCAATTTAATTTTAAATCGGTTAAGTAATTTAGAAGTCCATCGCGGACAAACATCGTGACAGGAAATTTATATATATTAAGATATAACTTATTATTTACTTTAGACTTTCACAATGATGATCAACTCTTTTCTATGGAATTATTGAAATTATATCTATACTATGTTAAGGTTATTTTGGCAGAGCACAAAAAACAACCAATGGAAAACGATAAACACATAATATAATTTAGGAAAGATGTTCACAATGCAATGGTTCATACGGGTGTGTTAAAAATTAGAATATCTAATGGAATGTCGAATAGGCTTTTCAAAAAACTGACATCGAACAGCTAGTAACAGCCAGTGACTAAGTGGCCAGTTACCGTGAAGGTGGAACTCCCAATAACTCATTTTACAACTATTTAAAATACTGTATAACACAGCTGAAAAAGATAAACATCGTATATCAATTCGGGGCATTACTTACATTACAAGCTCCTTTTCCTACTTCGCCTGCACATATGGTCCTAGGGGTAATAAAGGGGAAGACCTTTTGGCACTCCTCGCTGTTTACATAAGGCACTTCCACTTGCAAGAGAATAGAGGAGCGTACTCCTGACTGGAAAAATGAAAACAATTTTTAAAACGCGTACTTAGATTACCGCTTGCGATCTTGAATACGCATTTGAGATCGTATTGGAGCGACTATTAGTTCGTAGCCTTGTTCGACACGCGATATTCGGAGATTTTTGCTTTCTGTTGATATTTTGCAATGCTTACATTAATATATGATTTTTAATTTTTCCAAGTTTCTTCTTTTTCTCTTTAAAGTTAAGTTTTTTTTAGTTTTTCTTCTTTATAGAGGAAGTATGCCTCGTAAGGTACAAGACAAGACACAGACTCGTATATAAAGGAGTTTGATAACACCCGAGCCAATGTGGCTGTGGGTATAATTACTTTACTAAATACCACAAATCAATAGAATCTCTGGCTTCTCAGCTAGGAGTGGCACGCTTGAGAAGCCAGCTCTTCTCTGGTTACACTGGATTTAATTATAGATAACATTTAGATAGCACAACTAGGATCAACTGATTCTGGTAATACCAGTGTTAGGATTAGGAGTTTCGTATGCCCACTGCGTTTATACGTACATCATTTATTCCGAAACCCATGACTTTGAAGACAGCGTCATCCTCCACTTCCATGTCTCGATCGGCCAAGTTTATTGGTTGAACTTTGCTACTGAATACCAGTTCCTTAACCAACTTTATAACGACAACGTCATAGTCGAACATGATATCGTTATATTCCGGGTGCGGATGAGCTTCCAAAATCTCATAGTGTTCGCCCTCGCCTAATTTGTCTGTGCCAACTACGATTTCTCCGTCGTTCCTATAAAACACAAATTTTATGTAAGAGATTCTTAGTATGTAGATAATAATTATGTATTTTATTCGTTACTAATTAAACTTTTTATTTATAAAAAAACGAGCAAGCTTGCGGGTGGCCTATGCGCAGCCCATAAACTCCCATTAATGGGTGCGTTGCCGGCCCTTCAGGATATGCTTTATATTCTCTTTTTAAATAATTGGAGGTCGTATCTCGTGGGGAAGACCTCCGCTGGAAGTCGATTCCAGAGTTCTTAATAGAAAATGCCTTATAAAGCGAACTGTGGAAGTTTTCCAGGCATCGAGATGGTGCGGATGGAGAGTTACTGCGGCTCGAAAATAACTTACCTAATGTGATCGTAACAATGTGCAGCGGAGATCAAAAACCGCTCACTGACTATGGTCGCACCACAGCCATGATCGCTCCCTTTTTGCTTATACCTAGCGAAAAACGGCACTTCTTCTATTTTTATTGGCTGCCCGCCGATAATTCTCAAATCTAGAAAATATATTAGAATAAAGATTAGGTTTTTAATGTTGATCTCGGTTTTATTGGTACCTTGTTCAGTGGATGAGAAGTTTCCTAAAGGCGTGTAGGAAAGCTTGTTTGGTAAAGAGTAAAATTTTTCGACTTTTCCTATTATTTTTAATATTGATAATTGGTTGGCTTAGGTTCGGTTCCGAAACAACAAGCCGGTCAAGTAATGCGTGCTGTTTAAATATATGACCTGATAATTGTTTTTTTTTTTAAGTATCGACAGTAATTTTATTTATTTATTTAATACTTTGTCACACATTAACATAGTTTTGAGAATACAATATTAAGAAATATACATAATGTGCAAAGGGCGGCCTTATCGTCTCTTGCGATCTCTTCCAGGCAACCCAACAGTGAAGGAGATATTAAAAACGGTTAAGGGAACAGGTGCACAAATGGCAAAAGAAGAAAGACAGTATAGACAGGAGATAAAAAATAATAATGATAATACAGTTTTAAAAATAAATAAATAATAACAAATTTCAGATATAGGTTTTCGTCTGTTGTTGGAAGATCTGTTGTTTTTATATTTTTATCAATGAGCCAGCATATTATAATAAATCCATCATGTTGATAACGTTAAGTTCACTCTATCTGTAAGCTTAGAATCTTGATATCTTTATTCCTATCTGAAAATCTACTCCGCGTAAACTCCATTGTATTTTGTGACAAAAAAAAAATAAAAACAAAATGATAATTAAAAAAATACAGACAATAAATCTCACCTACGTCAGCGTACGCCGGTTGCTCGTTAAATATTAAAAATAGATAGCAGAACCAGTTCAAATAACTTGCCATTGTTGATTCTATGGTTATCGTGAATAACGAAGTAATTTATACATGTTTTAACCGCTCCAAGGCCGGATGGCACTATTTTTAGGCTAGTTTATTTAAACTCTGTTTATCGATTATCAGCTGTTTAATAGCCGCGTATGGCGGATTTGGAAATCATACATTACTTTTTGATGGTGGTGAAGTAATGGAAAAGGTCCACACGGTAATGGGATGTAATGGGTTTTAAAAAATAGCGGGCGGCAACTTATTTTTTAAGTTGATTTTTTTAATTTTATCGTTTCGACTATAGCAACTATGACAAATTGTAAGTAAAAAGTTGAGGTTATAAAAAATATTATATATAACCTTATTTATTTTACTTTAATTATAAAACTCTTAATAATTAGAAAAATTTACAAAATATAGCTTTACTTATAGGTTTACGTATACCCTTATCGCTTAAAAGCGATCTAAACCAAGTAATCATAATAAACATAATAAGGATAATATTATTTTTTAATGAAACGTAGTATTGAAAGATCAAATAGAAAATTTCTTCAAACACAAAAATTTTAATTTACGTTTAAACAATAGTAAAGCCACCGGCGTGTGTGAAATTTTAACGACATTCTACTATGTTAGGTATTTTAAACATTTATAGTAAATCTTATGACCTTTTATTTTTGACATCTGAAGGTTTAGAATAAGATAATATGATCAATATTTTAGTAATAAATAAAGATTACTAAATTATTATTGCGGCTTGACCCGCAATATCACAATATCATTATAAACTGTATCCTATTTGTTATTTAGCAATACAATTGTAAATTATATGTATTTCTTACAAAATTGTAGGATTTTTATTTTTATACAGTTTATACTTTTTATGAACAAAAACCAAGCCTACTTAAGAAATATAAAAAAGTTATACAAAAGATTCTCGACGCATTACGTAAACGAATTTTAGTTCACATTCGTCGGCAGCCCTAGACTATCGATTTGCTACGACGCACTGTCTACGACGTAGACGGTTACGTCGTAGCGTAATTATTTCAATTTAAACTTGTCTTTGTATAAAAATAAGATTCATCTAATTTGCTTGATAAAAACTGAATAATATTAATACAGGTATTTTCATTAAATCTGTTTGCCATTTTGTTTACGTTTACCCATTAAAATCAAATCTTTTGTGGTAAAATTCACAGAAAGAGACCTAAGACGACGTTTCACGAATAAAAAATATATATCAAACAAAAGGTACAGCTATGTTATATTATAAATTATCAAATTATTTCATTATTGTATTACATTTCATAGTATTATTTATCAATATATATATATATATATATATATATATATATATAATTTGATATTGAATTAAACTTGGCGCTAACCGTATGTGATATATTTACTGATATTATATTTCTTTGATTGCGTTGAATTAACTCATATCATTATCGGTTCGATTTTACTCATACCATTGATAAAAATCCTGAAAAAGTTTCTTAGAAAAGAGACAGTTTAGTAATTTATATACTCTCATTATATCGATACGTATACAGTACGAACGTCTATAAATTAAGGAAAATTATTGTGGAGATTAGACTAACCGCTTAGTATGGTCAGAGCTTCCACGTTTAATATTTCCTTTGGGTACACTTTTGCTTTTTGTGTTTGGGCTGATAGTGTAACGTTTTTACGAACAAATGCATATAATTTAAGTTTATATTAGTATTAATAATTGTACAGTTGGTAGGTAGTAATAAATAAATGATTAAATAAATAAATTATATATAGAAGAAGAGTTCACGAAGTTTCAGTTAGTGCATATTATTACCGTATCATTACCGTATTACCGTATATGTTGATACGTGTTTATTACCGAAATCATTAGGTCATTAATCAACTCAATCGCTTTATTGAAATTCATTTATTTGAAACTGAAATAACATTAATTTTCCCACGTTATTAATATAATATTACTCTTCCATCGTGAAATTGATTCTAACCATCGGTTGTAAACTTCGCACTCTTAACTCCTTATAACTCCTTTCTTAAATTCATACGTACATAAAAAAATTAAATTCGCTTATTAAAAATTACAATTGGCTAAAACTCTTCTTCTTGCAGGTGCGTTCTTGATACCATTCCTCATAATGTTGGTGCTGGAGGGTATTCCGTTGTTTTTGATTGAGATGGCGATAGGCCAGAAGATGAGACTCGGTTCCCTTGGTGTATGGAACACCATCCATCCTTGGCTGGGCGGCATCGGGATCTCTAGCTGTGTTGTCACTTTGTTCGTGGCGCTATATTACAACGTTATTATCACTTGGGTGTTTTTCTATCTTTTTAATAGTATTCGGGTGAGTAATTAACCAATTATCTAAGTTTGTATTAAAATTTTTAGTCCTCCTACTAAACCTATTAATATATTTTTTTAATACAACGTCTAACATTTCAATGAGTAAGCCTAATATGAAACACCGCTTTCAGCTAAGCGCGGACGCTTTACCCTGGGCCCACTGTCCACAAGACAATGGCACAGCTGAAGAGGAATGCTCCAAAACCTCAGCTACGGTATACTACTGGTACCGGGAGGCTCTAGATGCATCACCAAGTATTGATGACCCTGGAGTACCACGCTGGTGGATTGTCTTGTACCTTCTGCTAGCGTGGATCATCGTTTTCTTCATCGTGATGAAGGGCATCCAAAGCAGTGGAAAGGTAATGAAAATAAGGATGATTTATTGATTAAGATGAAAATAGGATAAAAGTAGGATTTTCTAGTTACCACTAAGCATGAGTTCTTAAACACTTCGTAATTCGTATTTTTGAAATGTATAAACAAAAATCAGTCAGTCAGGTCAGATTTTAAGACAGCAAATCTTAATATATTCATATTACTATGACTTTCATAATTAAAGTAAATTTTGTAATAGTAATTTGGTAATTATTAAGAACATACAAATATTTAAATTGTAGAATGGTGTTTGTTTTGAAAAAGACATTGTATCATAAAACGGTAATAAAGCTCAACTATGCTAACAGTAATAGAGCTTTTAT
This sequence comes from Pontia daplidice, assembly GCA_963693355.1. Taxonomy (NCBI): domain Eukaryota; kingdom Metazoa; phylum Arthropoda; class Insecta; order Lepidoptera; family Pieridae; genus Pontia; species Pontia daplidice. Next base: position 2,403,226 of record CAVNZL010000135.1, on the reverse strand, counting down.
TTATTACACTAACACTACTTAGTATAATTAGAGTTTGTGAGTTTGTTTAAAGTATACTAATGAAGCTGCATACATTCATTTTTTATTTAAATAAAATACGAAAAAAAAAAAAAAAAAAAAAAAAAGGGGGGGGGGGGGGGGGGGGGGGGGTTTTTTTTGGGGGGGGGGGGGGGGTTTTTTTTTGGCCCACCCCCCCCCCAAAAAAACCTTTTTTTTAAAAAAAAAAATTTTTTTAAAAAAGGGGGGAAAAAAAAAAAGGGGGCCCCCCCGGGGGGGGGAAAAGGGGGGGGGGGCCTTTGGGGGGGGGGGCCCCTTTTTTTTTAAAGGGGGGGGGGGGGGGGGGGGGCCCCAAAAACCCATTTTTCGGTTGTACGGTTTAAAATGTGATTTTATTGATGAGTTTATGCAGATTTTTCGAGTGTAAATAAATAATATAAATTGAGCCGTTAAAAGTATTCTATTTCAGTGTAAGTTAGTGTGATATTCGATTTAATAATTATTTCTCTCAGAGAACATTATATTTGAATAATTTCCTAGGTTAGCTTATTAATTGAAACACAAACAACTATAATATTTGTAAGTAAACTTAATGACGTAATTTCAAAATCTTTTTCGTACAATGAATCGCTAATTATATATTATTATAATAAAACAACCAAATATAACTTAAATAAATAATAATAAATTTAAAAAGTGCGGACTGTGTTCCATTTCTTGGCTCTATCCTGCTGGGTGCTTATACGCTGACCGAGAAAAGCAGCAGCAGTCACAGTCTACTTGCAAAGGGGCAAAATACTTACTAAGAAGCAGCTTGAATACCAACCGTTAAAGCCTTAAATTAATTTAATATATCCCTCAGGTGGTCTACTTCACGTCTCTATTTCCATACGCTGTTCTGACAATATTTTTCGTACGTGGCATAACACTCCCTGGCTCCGCTGACGGTATACTACATATGTACAAACCGAAGGTCAGTTCAATTTCTAATAATTTTATAAATGCATTAAAAGAAAAACGCTTTGTTAACGGTTTAAGTTAGGTGTTTTACAAAATTTAAGTATATTATTAATTTAAGTATTATTTTAAAATTTTCCGACGTTTCTACAGTGACCACGCACGTTGTAAAGCACGCGAAGACGTCGGAAAAAATCTAGAATTGTAATATACTTAAATTTTGTAAAATACATAACTTAAACCGTTAACAAAGTGTTTTTCTTTAAATGAATAATAGTTATGTTAATAAAAGACAATATTAAATGCATTAACAAAAAAATCATAGCAATCCATTTCTACAGCTGGAAAAACTACTTGATCCAACCGTCTGGTTGGATGCGGCAACCCAAGTGTTCTACTCCTTTGGGCTAGCTTTCGGATCCCTCATCGCGTTCGGCTCATATAACCCTCCCAACAATAACTGTGTCCGCGACGTATTACTTGTATCTGTGTGCAACGCCCTGACCGCGATTTATGCGTCTGTGGTGATCTTCAGTATTCTAGGCTTCAAGGCCTTCACCATGGTGGAAAAATGTATTGGCAAGTAAGTGTATTTTCTATATCTATCGATTTTTTTGACCACCCAGATTTACTAGACGTCTTACGTGTATATAAATCATATAATTATAAATATTTTAAGCATTTTAATTTTCGCATTTGTGTTTGCTTGTTGGATAGTTGAATAAAATGAAGTTATTTGTTTGTTATCCAATGTCATGAATTATTAATAATAATAATCGTTTATTGTCAGACCACAAAGTATTCACATTCAATATCTTATAAAACTAAGTCAGTACTCACTTTGAAAGATAAAGACTATTAGCCATGGAGTGAAATTGCATGTTCCCAACAAGATCGTCAAGATTAAATAAATCTTATTGTATTTTGAAATCGTGATAATTAGCTCTTTCATTCTGTCAACTAGTAATGTCATCACTACATAGTATAAAACTAAGTCGCTTTTTTCTGTCCCTTTGTATGCTTAAATCTTTGAAACTACGCAACGGATTTTGATGCGGTTTTTTTAATAGATAGAGTGATTCAAGAGGAAGGTTTATATGTATGATAACATCCATTAAGTAGTTGAGAAGTACTGTTGTATTTTTGAGGTTTCTAATGTGATGTCGTAATTTTTTTCCGCTTACATTGCAAACGCAGGCTGAACCCTACGAGTTTTATCAAAATAATGTACTAAGTATTGTACACATTAAAAAGGTCTACAGAAAAGTCCGTAATGGTATATGTCTATCTCGGCCGCGTTTATTTTTCTGTTATGTATTTAGTATCAGCATTGCACCCGTGCGAAGCCGGAGCGGGTCGCTAGTTTTCATATAAATTCGACTTTTCAATAAACACATAGTGTATGTAATTAATTGAATCAGGCGTTACTTTGCGGAAGTACATAGTTCAAAATCCCAATAGACCAGTATAAAAGCAGTATTCCGCGAAAAACCCACAACCACTCGACGCACGTTTCGCTCCGACACCGGAGCATCATCTGGTCTATTGGGATTTTGAACATAGTTTATGTGTTATTGCATCTTGACTAAGCATCCAGATGTTCATGTATTTATTTTATATGAAGAAACAAATCAGGGACTGTCTAAGACGTACATATAGCGTTTCTAAACGCATTTCAATATAATAAAATTAAGGCCGGACACAAACACGTAACGGTTATCGAAGGGCTGTGGTCTGTGGTTTGGATAAGCCCTGAAATTAATTTTCACCGCAAGTTTAGCTTGAAGCATATTCTGTTATACATCTGGATGCTATTGGGCTTGCCTAGATTCTGTAGTGCATCGGGCATGTTTGCGGAAATGCGAACGGATAGTTTTAACGCGAAGAGTGGCACGCTGATGAATCGCATTCGGCACAGCTCAAATGGTATCCTGAGTGTGTTGTTATCAAAGAACGACACCGAACTGTTTAAAAGGTGGCGTTCGATTCATGCCCCACCTTAGTTTTATTTTTATTTTATTTTTTTCTCTTTATTATTATTATTTTTTTGTTTTATTAGTCTTACTTACCATAACTAACATAGCACGTAAGCCTGAATTGTTACTAACATATTAACCTATTTATATGGATCTCTGGTCTGATGTAAAGTGATTATTATTATTATTATTATTATTATTATTATTATTATTATTATTATTATTATTATTATTATTATTATTATTATTATTATTATTATTATTATATATACGTTTTTACAATATATGGCATTAAACTATAAAATTGAAATGAATGCGTTGACTGAATGCTTAAATCGCAGTTTGGAGACGTACTTTAAAAAAATTGCCTCATTAAAACTTCATACCAATTGTATTTTTCCGTTTATTATAAACACTAACGCTTAATATATGAAACTTTTATAATATTTATATGTACAATATGTTGAATTTGGTTTTTTATTTTTGACCGACTTTCAAAAACTCGGAGATAATTCGACGCGCATGTTTCTTTTAAACTTAAACCCCTTAAACATAATATGAAAAGTGTATGTCCATTACATACATTATTACATCGAGTAATAAAATGACGATTTATTTTACGACATTGCTGTAATTTGTAAGTTATTATCCTGAAGGCAACTTAGAAAATATTAAGTTTAAATTCAGCCGCTACAATTTTGTTAATATATTAATAAAATATACGTAATTATTAAAAAAACAGAAGCTTGACCTGATAAAAATAGCCGAAACGGGTGTTGTATCTGGTAACATTAATAGAAATTATTAATTTATTACCCTCCAGTGATAGAAAAATAAATTGCTAATATACCGAATCTATATATTGGAATGTCTGTTTTTAATATTGAAATAACCGTTTTTTACTACATGCATATGAATATATATACGATACATACACCAAAATGACATTTTTTTTTAATTTTTGTCTGTCTGTCAGTCTGTTTGTTCCGGCTAATCTCTGGAATGGCTGGACCGATTTTGACGGGACTTTTTTTGATTAGTAGCTGATGTAATAACTTTAGGCTACTTTTATTAGGGTTCCGCAGTCTACGGAAATTATCTAAGCCGCGCGTAGCTTACGCGCAAAAATGCCACCACACTCTCTCTACTGGGCCCATCTTTTATAATTCCCGTAATCTGTTCTTATCTTATCTTAATTCATTCATTGTTGCTGCTTTCCTTTTTTGTCTTTAAGTAATAATTATAAATAAAGTACATTTGTGTTTATTTAGTTAGTGACGTAGATAGTACATGTTTTCTAAAATAAGTATTTTTAAACTGTTATACCTAATCCATGCGGACGAAGTCGCTGGTACAGCTAGTAACATTAATATAGAGAAATAACTACTACTACGTTTATTAACCCGGCCTAAACACTGAGAATTATCCTAATGCCTAAATAGTTATTTTGACAAACACAATTATTCACCTCCATAAATAAAATATGAGAAAAATCTAACTTCGGTTTAAGAACCCGACACCGTCGGTTCAGCATGCTTCAGTGACCATTGCACTGTGTTGTCAACAAGTATTTCTCCAGATAGTCGTGAGTTTTTACAAACGGGCAATAAATTTGTCTCAACGTATTCATGACTGCATTCTTTGTATAACGCTTTCAATGGATCTCTGTCTTGTTAAAGACGTCTAATTATAGCATATTAAAATTGATATAGATTTTAATATTTGCCGCGTAAACTATCTACGTAGATACATAAATCACAGTTATGGGTAGATTATACAGATAAACAAAATAGCTCCTGCATGTCGAATGCGAGAGATATAGTCTGTGGAGTCTATTTTATACAGAGAAACTAGCTGATCCGGCAAACGTTGTTTTGCCATACATGTGATTTCAATTTTCAATTAATAAATAAAAAATAAGGGTTGATCGTAGAAGGGTGAAAATTGAGGATTGTATGTGTTTTTGTATGTTGTATCATTAAAATAGTAACGAAAACTTTGACTAAAAAAAAATTTGGGGTGGGTAGTTAACATTTAGGGGAATGAAAAATGATTATGATAGATGTTGCCAAATTCTCAGAACTACTCAATACGCTCATAAAGTTTCATGAGAATCGGTCAAGCCGGTTAAGATGTTTTGTTAATTTTATTATAAAATTATTAGAGCATTTCCAGTGTAGTCTTTGGTTTACGCGAACGTTTGAATAAGCGATTATATTATTTATCACTCGTCAGTCGCTGACAAGCTTTCAAAGAGGTTTTATTGGTCGGTTTCTGATAAGATTTATGCATATTTGTTCATTTAACAATTCCCATTACTGTATATTTTGTATACACAAATATATCTAAAATAGGATCATAATATATTATTTATGACCTATAATCTACAATGACTGCTCGCGTCATATAATAACACCGATATGGACCAATGCGGAGCTCGTTGCTAAATTCAAAAATTTAACCTTAACTTTGAACAAAACATTCCGTAAGTTATCGACGACATTTTGTTGCTACATCACAGTTGAGATTTTCACACGCTAACGTCAACGTCACTACAAAAATAATACTTATGTTTTATTAAATAGCATAAACTTAATTTATTTTTATGTTTTATTACACTTTCTTTTTTTGGCGCCAAATGATTGTGTATGAAGGTCATTGATTGATCTGTTTGCCGTATTTATCGTGGCGTCATTATACTCTATAATTTATGTCAGGCCCGTGACGTCACACTACAGATAACAAAACTGCGACGTGCTTGGTCCTGGACTAAGCTGTGAAGTGAAACAATCTTTTAATAACACAAACGTAATCCAGTTTACACCAAGGCTAGTCTGTGCTAATGCCGACTCAAGTATACGGCGAGGCGCCAAGCTTGTTACTGTTAACTGCCATATGTATATATATGATAATCTGTGTTTATTTCTGCGTCCTTCACATGCAGCGAAGGTTAAATACATGAAATGTGTGCTTGAAAACACGATATCGATGAAAGACGTCTAGACAAGAAAGCATAAAATAAAAATTATGGTACAAAATTGGAAAATCGTAAATTCTTGCCAACAAACTTTCTTGATTAGACTAAGGGTATTGACGATAGTTCATATGTTTAAAATAAGTTAAATATTTTAACGAAATAAACCTGCTAGTAATAATAATAAAGCTGTTTAGTAATATTATAAAGTGGACTTTGGTTATGCCTGATAGGGGCGGGCGGTTTGGTCCAAAAACCTAACTAATAAGTTCTAATTTAATTGTTAAGTTTAATACTTAAGTTTTAATGTATTTTATTAATAAGTTAATTGTTTAACATATGTATTGTTTGAGAACACAAAAAAATATAATGCGAAACTGACAATTTGTTACGGTTTCAATAATTTTGAGATTAAATGAAAAAAATACTCCGCGATTTTTTAAAAATCAACCCCTCAAGGGTTAAATTAAAAAAGACTTAAATTAAAAAATCTATACTTATATATGATTCTATTTTGAGATATTATAGTGTGTAGTAAGAAAAAGATAATTCAGTATGATACAAATTCTTCCCCGTTGAATACAAGAAACAGCTTAAATACAATCGACTAAGATTTTAAACCTTATTTTTAGGGAGATAAAAGTCTTAGCGATGCACCACATCGGCGGTTTTACATTCAACTCTACACAGGAGTACTACGAGGAGTATTACCCACGATTGAGTGACAATATAACCTCATCACTTAACCTGACAGGATGCACCATGAGTCGGCAGCTGGATGAGGTAAGTCTTACTCATAAATGTACCGGCACCATATTAGTATGACATGTCAAGGACGAAACTATTTGCCATATTAAGGATTGCATAGAATGAGGTGAGATTTGTTAAAAAAAAGTTTCACATTAACTGAAGTTAATAAAAGTAAAATTCGCTGGAACACTTCACGCGTTGACTGCATTGCAATATTCAAGCATTCGTTGTTAAATTGTGATTATTAAAACGTATACGTAAGTCAATCCATTACACAGTACTTTATCTTAATGTTTGATAATTATACGCGTCAATTAAAGACGTTTTTGAAGTATCTGGAGTTCCCAAACAGACTTCTTCTCAACGGGTAAGGTTATCAATAGTGTATAGTTATTTTTTATAACAGGAGCCAAACGGGCAGGGGCGCACGTAATCGAAAGTGATACCGCCGCCCATGGACACTCGCAATGCCAGGCCTCATAAGTGCGTTGCCGGCCTTTAAGCTATACGCTCCTAAAACCTTATTAGACCAATATACAAGCAATGCTCCGCGAAAAAACCCACATCACGGGAGCATCCTGAGGTTGTTGCCTCTTCGAACAGCGCTCGTAGACATTTGTTACGCAACAGCGACAGAATCACTTTTAAGTATAATTGTTTATTAAAATATAAACTATACTAGAATTACAATTTGTATGGATCGAGTCTGAAGGAGGAATGATGAAATAAGGGACCGAGGTACTTATAGGTTTAGGGGCGTGGGAAGTAGGATCGACAACTCATCAACCACTTATTCTAATGACATTATTTATGAGTCTGCATATTTGTTAACAAGAAAAAGTTATATTAAGAGGATTATATAATATTAAAGTATGTAAAGATTTAATAATAAAGTATATGTGAAAAGAGTGCGTAAATTGTTATAAATGTAAATGCATAACCCCAGTTATGTAACACATTCAACTGCGTAAAAATAAACGGATAATTTTCCATTTGTTGTACAGTAGAAAAGTCATAAATGTAAATCTAAGTCAAAACGAAAGTACCGTGACCACGCACGCTGTAAAATACGCGAAACGTCGGAAAAAAATTAAAATAATGTAATATACTTAAATTTTGTAAAAATACATAACTTAATCCTTTAACAAAGCGTTTTTCTTTAAATGAGTAATAGTTATGTTAATAAAAGACAATATTATAATGAAAGTATAAAATAGAGGTACATATTTCGCAGCCAATATGACTTAGGGACCGCTGTACGAAGAGGCATGCTTGTCTATTGGGGTTTTGTACTATGGACTAATTCTAATAAATAATAAGGCATATAATTAAATGCTCTATTCTTGAAGGTCCCTAAGTCATATCGGTTCGGAAATCCCTCTTTTTTTACTTTCGTTTTGACTTAGACTTACGTTTTTGACATCCCTACTACAAAACGGAAAATTATCCGTTTATTTTTTGTATTGTTTATAATTAGCATTTGTTTTCAGGCAGCAGAAGGCACGGGGCTTGCGTTCATAGTATTCACTCAAGCAATACTGAAGCTGACCCCCGCTCCATTTTGGTCTATCATCTTCTTCCTGATGCTGCTCTCCCTGGGTCTGGGGAGTCAGATTGGGATCATGGAGGGGATGCTGTGCACGATATTCGACATTGACTTCTTCAAACGCCTTAGCAAGCCCGTCATTACTGGTGAGAAATCTAGAAAGTTTCTGCGTCGGTTTGTCCATGCTGGAATATTAATTTATTTTCTTGCAGGTTCCGTTTGCACTTTCTGCTTTTTCGTGGGCCTTATTTTCACAACTGGAGCTGGCGAGTACTGGCTGAAGATGTTCGACTCTTTCGCTGGGACTATAGGACTAGTGGTGGTGGCGCTCTTGGAGATGATCTCTGTTATATACATCTATGGACATGAGAAGTTAGTCTGGATTTTCTTAATGCATAACATTTCGTATGTTATGGTTTTAAAGAAAAAACTTTAACAGAATTTTATGCTCTTTTTTTAACAGTTTCATGAAATACAAGAGATTTAATATTTTAGTACATCAATCGGTATGTATATATTTGTGTATTGGAAATGAATAAATCTATATATGTACGTCAATAAAACAAAGACATTCTAATCAACTCAACATATCGTTATGCAGTTGTACTTCGCACATACGAAACGTAACAAAACGTATTGTGGTTGGGAATGTAACATTGTCTTTTATTAACATTACTCATTTAAAGAAAAATACTTTGTTAACGGATTAAGTTATGTATTTTTACAAAATTCAAGTATATTACATTATTTTCAAATTTGTCCGACGTTTCGCGTGCTTTACAGCGTGCGTTGTCACGGTGTAACAAAGTTGTTTGGAATGTATCTATCGAGAGGAACCAACATACATGGAAATCATTTGCCAGGTTCACCAACGACATTTACGAGATGACCGGCTACAGGCCAGGCTTATACTGGCAAATCACATGGCGCTATGTGGGACCCTTCATCGTGTCCTGCATCCTGCTTTCGTCCCTTATATTCATGCTCATCAACCCTCCGACGTATGGGGCTTGGAATGCCGCTGAGGTAATTTCAAATGATAGAGTTCACACACACACACTTTCTACAGTATAGTGACAACTAACTTTAATCGTCTAAAACAAGAGCTTTGAAGCACACACTTTCAACAGTATAGTGACAACTTTAATCATCTAAAACAAGAGCTTTGAAGCACACACTTTCAACAGTATAGTGACAACTTTAATCGTCTAAAACAAGAGCTTTGAAGCACACACTTTCAACAGTATAGTGACAACTTTAATCGTCTAAAACAAGAGCTTTGAAGCACACACTTTCAACAGTATAGTGACAACTTTAATCGTAAAAAAGAGCTTTGAAGCACACACTTTAAAGTATAGTGACAATTAATTTAAAAAAATAACAAATTAAAGTATAGAAATTATAAACAATAACAAAAAAGAAAAATTAATAAAAAAAGTTTGAACATTTCTACAGTATAGTGACAACTAACTTTAATCATCTAAAACAAGAGCTTTGAAGCATACCATTTATACAGTATCACTAACTACATCGTCTAAAATAAGAGCTTATATTGAAACTTAAAGGGGTCTTATGGGTATGACTAATGCACAAAAGTCAAGTGTTGACATCTTTATTACAGGTATATCGTCACTTTCTCCGACATGACAGTAGAAGATAATGTATTGTCTTTTATGAACATAACTGTTACTCATTTAAAGAAAAACACTTTTTAACGAATTTAGTTATGTATTTCTTTTGTAAAATTTAAATATAAGTACATTATTTTAAAAAAATCCCGTCGTTTCGCGTGCTTCACGTCGTGCGTGTTTCCGGTTTTAGTCGATACCAACTCCGGGGCAATAAATATAGATAGATAACACTCAACCTCTCTGCAGCTGTAACATTTCATTTGACAGAAGAAGATTATCAAAAAAAAAAAAAAAAAAAAAAAAAAAAAAAAAAGGGGGGGTTTTTTTTTTCCCCCCGGGGGGGGGGGGGGGGGGGGAAAAAAAAAAAAAAAAAAAAGGGGGGGGGGGGGGAAAAAATAAAGAAAAAAAAAAAGGGGGGAGAAAAAAAAAAAAAATTTTTTGGAAAAAATGGGGGTTTCCACCAAAAAAAAACCCAAAAAAAAAAAAAATTTTGGGGGAAAACCCCAAGACGGGAAAAAAAAAAAAAATCATTTCAAGGAAATGGTGCTCGCTATTAAAAAAAAGTCCCAAGCAAATTCCGAGAGCTGTCAATAACAAATTCAAAAATAAAAAAAAAAAAAAAAAAAAAAAAAAAAAAAAAAAAACCCGGGGGGAAAAAAAAAAAGGGGGGGGGGGGGGGGAAAAAACCCCCCCTGAAAAAAAAAAAAAAAAAAAAAAAAAAAAAAAAAAAAAAAAAACCCCCCGGGGTTTTTTTGCGTTTTTTTCTCAGACCCGGGGGGGGGGGGGAAAAAACAAAAAAAAAAAGTTTAAGGGGGGGGGGAAAGGGGGACAGGAAAAGACCCTATTAGAAAAAAAAAATTGGGCTGCTGATTATCCCAAATCTTTTCCATAAAATCAATGTTTTATAAATAAATAATACTTTTGGTTGTTTCGTTAAATGTAGCAAATATGCTTTCAGGGTCGTGTAGAGAAGACCCCATACCCCAACTGGGTGCTGATTATCGCCATACTGATGATCCTCGCGGGGGTTCTGCCAATACCGATTGTTCTACTCTTGCGCCGCTTCCAGTGCTTGGCCCTCGACGTGGACATCCACCAGGGATCCATTCGACGCATCGAGACCACCGTCTCCACCAAGGAGATGATGAGTGACCAGGACGTGAGTATGATAGAGAGGAATTTCATATTTAATAAATAAGATTTACATATTATTGGTTTATTAAAAGCTAGGACACGAGAACCGTAAGACGGAAAACAACAATTAATGTTGTCTTTTTGTTTGTTTGTGTGTTTTTACAAAAAACGTCGGCAAATATAAAATAATGTAATATACTTAAATTTTGTATAAATTCATAACTTAACCGTTAATAATGTGTTTTTCTTTAAACAACAATTGATAATTTATTGAATACTATATCTCTATATTTGAAACCAATAAGGTTGGTTGCATATTTTATATAAATACTAGCTGGTCCGGCAAACGTTGTTTTGCCATACATGTGATTTAATAAATAAAAAATAAGGGTTGTTCGTAGAAGGGTGAAAATTTAGGATGTATCATAAAAAAATAGAAACTAAAAATTTTGTCTAAAAAATCAAAAATTAGGGGTGGACTACCCTAAACATTTAGGGGGATGAAAAATAGATGTTGGCCGATTCTCAGACCTACTCAATACGCTCGCAAAGTTTCATGAGAATCGGTCAAGCCGTTTCGGAGGAGTTCAAGTTCGAACCCCGTGACACGAGAATTTTATATATTAGATATGCATAGACGAGACCTAGTATTCTTGGCTGATGGCGTTGAACGTACAGAACGCGACAATGTAAAGGTTTTTAATACAAAACTCCATCTTCACATAACCATTGTATTGTGTCTAACATACTAATACGTGTTGTGACTAACGGACTCAGGTGATTTCGCCGGAGACTGCGCCACCGGCGCCTGCGCAGCTCGTCGCCGATGTCGCTACTAAATTCACTATCGGCGACTTTGATGTAAGACTCAACTTACCTTATGATTGTTTAGCGAGAATCATTGTTCATACAATAATATAAGCGCGTCTTCGTCTTTTATAAACTTTACAACGAAGCGTGGAGCAAGGAACCTATTTTGTATTCCTATTTAGTTATAGATATATATATTCCTACTTCGGTTTTTAGTAATGGCATTTAAATTTTATACTATATGTTTAATAAGTAAATAAAGGGCTGGCAACGCAACTATTAACGGGTCGTTCGCCTCCCTGTTTTATAAAAAAAACAGAACACAAAAAAAAATATCCTAGTTCATTCTAATGTCAGAAAATGATATCGCTACTGAAGTAATGGGAATTTTTAACCAACTAGAAAAAGCTGAGGTTATTTTACTGGAATTGGATTATATTCGAATTATTTAATTCACGCGCTTTATTTCGATGTTGCACAAATTGCCCGAAATGGCATCCCGGAATGATTACGTCACAGGGGCGGACCGAGTTGCATCGAAATCGGTTCAATAGTTTTAAATATATTTTATAAAATACGAAATTTTCCCGTTGGCCCCTCTTTGTACATTTTTGAATGCAAAAGTAATAAAGTTGCACCACAAAAAGAAATGCAAAATCCTGTTAATATAACAACAAATAACAAATAATATAACATAATATATAATTTTGGGAACTAATTGACGGAATTGTGGGAGATTTCCGAATTTCCCTTTCATTCAGTACAAATCAGTATATGCTATGAATTCTATGTATTCGGCTCTGTTGTTAGCTTACATTGTAAAAAGCTAATTGTCCATTGTCATATTGAGGGTATTTGACTGGTTTTCGGTTCAAAAGGATGTATTTGTTAAAAAGTACTTTATTAACAACTATGATTAAATCTATAAAACATAAATTAAACCTATCAAAAGTTGATTTTTACTTCATTCGTATTAATCAAATAATGTTTATGTTATAAAAAATAATTTTTCACTCGAACAAAAAACTTCAGATGAAACATTTAATACAATAAAACCGCGCTACATCAATTATTTGACACATGTCAAATGCCCTCCATGAACCACAGAGGCTAGACTAATCTGTAAATATCACAAATCCTTCAGGGAGTGGATAGCAGCGACGAGAGACCTGGCACACGCCTGCCGACAAGCATCGTGCGCGGACGCAATAAGAAATAAATGTGTGTTGTTCATTTTAACGCTTCATATAGAAATGAAACTTTCTTTTATGAATTAGAACACATTCTAACCAATTAACCATAAAGAATTGCGTTTTGCATTTGAGAATAGATTTTATTAAGGGTAATTTTAGAATTGAGCAATGTTAAAGTTTTTTTTCTATACATTAATAAGCTGCTTTTTACATTACAACTGCATTATCATACATATTCACAAAACCTAATTGTAAACATTCGGCGAGTTGTTAGTAATTTTTAATTTCACTCCTTTAGTTTGAGTGATAAACGGAAATTTGTTTTTATGTGTATTATTAGTAGCAGCTGATTTGAAATTTATTTTTTACAACGGCATGTTTTTATGTGCTTCCATGTATTTTTTGTAGGTTGAATGGAAAACAAAGTTTTCGTTATTCTAAATTATTATTATATATTCCAGTCGGATTCAGAACAGGGTGAAGTGCGAGAGTCTGGCACCTGCAACGTTTCCAGCAGTAGTGAAGAAGATATTCCAAATAAAAAGTATTCACCTCTAACCGGAACTAGATTCGCCCTGAAGCCTCTCGGTCTCAAGCCAACGACATTCAAAATGGACGTCATTGATGATTGACCGTTATTTTTTGTGTATTTAATACACGCGTGTACGCATTATGTTGTTTATATAACGTTAACGTTGCTACTTAACGTATTTAAGTAAAAATGGGAGAATCTCAAACGTCATACCGTGTCCCAGGGTCTCCACATTTCGCGTAGTAATTTCTGCGTCTTGATTTCATGATTTGCGGTGCTGTTTTTTCTCTTTCTATCAACTGCTCTTTCTATCAGCTGGTTTTTGTCTCTTTCTATCAGCTGTGTTTTGTCTCTTTCTATCAACTAGCAGTTGTTTTTTATGGCGTATGACGTCGGGACACGATTACCAAAACCAAATTTGTGCGCGTCTATAATTTCATTATACGAAAAGGTTTCTAAAACAAAATGTTTTCGACGTTAAAATTTTTCATACTACCCTGGGGCACTGTATTGTTATGTACGGGTAACTTAATTTTAACCTAGTTAAGTTAGCACTCGTTTCCTTTCACATAATATATTCCTGAGTTATACATTATCATGATTTGTCAAGTTATTGTTACTGATGCAACTTCTATTGACAAATTCAACGGTTAAAACTGTTTGAAACTGTGCCTGCTATTTAGATTATTTTTGAATAGCAACACACAAGTTTTAAATAAAAATTGCAATGTTAGAAACCGCGAGACTCAATTATTAGAATTTAAATTAAATTGTTATTTCAATTTTAAATAAATTATAACGAAACAATTAAACATATTACGAAAGTATCAAACAATTTCTACCATAAACTACTTATTTCTAATCATCATTTACACCAATTCTCTAAACTGAAATAGTTTAAAGACATATTTGAATCTAACAAAGATTTATTTAAACGCATATTCGCGTATACCAAAGACTACATACATATTACAAAATTTGAAAAATACCAGTAAATTGATTCTAATAATTTCCTGTCTCTATCAATATTATTTGATAATGTTATAGATTATTTTCGTTCGTAAGTAATTTAAAAGCGAAGTTTCTCTATTAACTAAGTATCAATACTCGTTGTAAAAACTAGTGGAGCGATTTGTATATAACTAGTTTAGCTTTAAGCGAATCAATAGAAACCTCTACCATTTCGGTAGAAGTATTAACGAGTTTTATTTTAATGTTAGGCACTGTGCCTAAAGTGCCTTATATGTCAGCACAGGCAATTTTATCAATTTTTTATTTCGAAATTCGTCATCTCAGATGCTAACGGCAAATAAACTTTCGTATCGTTATCAGGCAACATTAATTTCGACTTGTCATCGGAATATCAAGTATTATACTCTTTGAAAATTTGAAACTTGAGCGAATAGTGGATTACTCGATTTAGTATAAAAACCATTAATTTTTCGTAAATAGGATAGGATTGTGATAGTTATAATTTTAAAAGTTGCCAACTTTTACTTAAACAATTTACGTTAGATAAAATGGCGCCATACAAAGAGCCGTTACCAAATATTATCTTTCGGATAAAAATCTATAAATAAAACGTTAAAAACGAAATCGAGGTCATGCTAGTCATTTTAGATAATGTTTAGGACGTTATAGCTTGGCTATTTAGTGTATAGATTATGCAGGAGCACAATGCAAGGTGTAGAAAGAAGTTAAGAAAAATTAATTTAAAAAGTTAATCATTGTTAAAACTATTTGCGTTTTATAATCTAAACATAAAAACAACATGAAATTGAATTTGGTATACTACCTAAAATGAAACGGCAACCATGTTTATGAAATATCAAATTGAAACAAACGGCTAAGTTTAGGCAATTCCAATTAATAAAAACAATTGATACCTTCCAAACTGACAGTATCTTTTTTTTCTTACTATATTTTCACAAAACGACGACTTACGACAAAATTTGTACTGTAACGATAGTTTAGAATCGGAGAATAGAGGAATAATTAAAACTACCCACATCGGAAATACAACTTTTCATCTACCCTCATTATTTTAGTGGAAGTGAACGTATCCAGTTATTATTGTGAAATTCGGTACCATTCAACAAAGTTACATTCCAGATATATACTTATAGTAATACAAGATGACTGTTAATTAGCATTTAATATCCGCAAGCACGATACATTTAATGTGAGATTTAAAGAATTTAACGTGTCCCAACCAAACGCAGTCAGTCCCTGAATGTGTGCAGAGTTCTAGTGTCATCGTGGAAATCAACGTAATTGTTATACTGACAATTCTCTTAGTCAAGATGTCAACCAGCGTACAGTATAGACAACAGAGGATGACAACGAAAATAAAAAAAAAGAAATAAAACAAAATAGCGTAATATCGTACGGTCGGTGACTTGTGAATAAAATAGAGAATACAAACGGCTCGCTCGCTCTCAGCGTCTGACAGTCACCTTTATGACAGTCCAAGCAATATATTTCCTATATAAAAAGTACATCTCAATTAAAAAACTCAATGATATTTTGCGCAAAGCTTAACTTTGAAGTTTAGCTTCTGAACGTAATTTCTTATTCAATAAAGTTCATATTGTTGTCAGTTGTGAGTGTCGTATATATGTAAATGTATCGTTTTTACGGTCGACTACTCGTTTATCGCTCAAAAGAGCATTAGTGTTGGTTCAGTAGTTTATAGGTAGCTTTGGGATGACATCCCGATTAGACGTAGTCAAACTGATATTATTAAGATTAATTTATGAAATGCGAATAAAGTTATGCCGCCAATGTAAGTTTTTTATTTACAATATATAGGGCTCCATACGAAATCAGTGTGAGACAGTTGAAATGATAACTTTGAACACGTGATTTGCCCGGATTATTATTTAACATACATATTTATTTAAATTCTGTAAACTAAGTCCCTTAGTGTTGAGCTCCTTTTCTATGAAACCTGTAGAAATCAAAACCCAAAGCTAAGAGACAGAATGTGAGTTTATGACATTTTCTTCCTTGTTAACTCACTCATGAATGTATATAAAATTTCACGCGTATCACCTCGACGTCTGGCGTTCCACAACAGAGCGGTTTTTAAGGCACTTTTTGCCGCGTACCACTTTACTGTGGAACCAGCTGCCGGCGGATGTATTTCCAAGCCGATACGATTTAGGTGCCTTCGAGAAGAGCGTACTTATCGTGACGTACGCCTGTAAGCCTCCTGGCGTTGCAGGTGTCCGGCGGCGGTAAGCACTATTCTGTGACCCGCTTGCTCTGTCCCTATCTCATAATAATAATTTCTTTTATGATATATCTATTAAAAACCCTATAATTCACGCATTTATTCAGTCTATAATATAAAGAGATGGTCACGTAATCAAAACCCTTACCCACTTGAGTAGTAATTATGTGCGATTTGAAAATATTATATAATATAACGACTGGCGTTTCGTTTAGGTAATTAAAAAATTCTTGTATTCTCAAACTCAAATTGGAAATTGGTTTTAAACAGCGACACTAAGCGGCTTTCTATACTATTAAAATTAATTATTCCAATAATATTAAATATAAATTATTTTATATAAATTTTTATTAAAAAATTATTGTTTTTTATCTATTAGGGATATATTATCCTATCTCATTATTTATATATAAAAAATTTATAATAAATTATAATTATTTTTATAAACAATATATAAGTAAAATTTTAAAAGACAAATTCGTTTTGCATGGTGTGTCGTTTAATTTAAAAATGAAATAAGCAATTAATAGTAATGAGTCAAGCAAATTCATCTAGATTACAAAATTTATTTTTTTACACTTAACTTATTTTTGAATATATTTTGATATACTAATTAACACAATTTATATTTAATTATATACTAAACTAAATTTAAGTTTAATAATTATTTATTATTTATATTTTTATTAAAAAAATATTTAAAAAATAAATTATAATTATTTTTAATGGACAAACAAAAAAGTTAAATTAAGATTGAAAACTCAAAATAAAAATTTAATATAATAATATTGTTATATTAATTTTTTTATATATTTATATATATAAAATAAAAAACTTTAACATTTAAAAATAATAATAAAAAAATTTAAAATAAATCTTTTATTATTATATTTGTTATTTAAAAATAATAAAAAAAATTTAAAAAAAAAAAAAAAAAAAATATAAATAAAATAAATAAAAAAAAAAAAATAAAAAAAAAAAAAAAAAAAAAAAATAATAATTAATAAAAATAAAAAAAATAAAAAAAAAACAAAAAAAAAAAAAAAAAAAAAAAAAAAGTCATACCACACTCTGATCGCTGTCATTAAAACAAAAAAAAAAATGTTATATTATTTATTTATTATATGAAATAGTTATTGCACTATTTTTATTAAATAAGCTTATATTACATGATTTCATATACTACAAATTCGAATTATAAGTACAGTGTCCATTTTATTAAATAAGTCTGAGATAATCTTGCAGATTTTTCATAAGCGTTACAAGACAAAACTAAGTACTTAATATTATAATTTTAACATTTATATACTAAATATGTACATTCAATCCGACGGTGTCGTACAAACATAGAAAAAAATATGAATTAACCGATCTATATAAAGTTCTTATACCGATTATTTGTTACTAGGAATAATTATAGATATTTGATAAATCGACCTAATACATATAAAATAAAATACCCGTTCATAAATCATTCTACTATTTAGCTCTGAGTTCTTATTTCATCTTCTATAAATATTTTCTAAATAAATGTAATTTCAACAGATTAAAAAATTTTTTTAAATCTAGTTTATATTTCTAGACACACGATGCGTACGAAAATACATTTATCTATATTACGACGATTGTAATAAGACATTTTTATCTACGTCAGTATTTATCTAATATAATCTATGCCCCACGTTAATGAGATAAATAATAAGAATGGGGCAATATAAAAATACTCGTAATTATTAACGGACTTATGTTTTATTAGTAAAATAGTCAAAACTCTTTAACCAATTAAGGTTGTTTATATTCATTTTAAATTTTAAAAGGTTTAATCATTCAATAGACAATGAAAGTTTATTCGTTTATAAACATTGAATTTCAAATATTAGTTTACTATATTTTTCCGAACATTATCGTGAATTGTGTTAATATTCCCACTATAAATCATAGATATGTCGAATTATTGATATTTGTCTATGAAATCTTTCTAAAATGGCGGCGCCTGTCATAGAGAATAGTGTAACAACAAAAAATTTTTGAACTGCTTGCATATTGTTACATTTTTAAAGTAAAATAGTCAAGATCTTTTTTAACTTAGATAAGTAATTTTAAAAAGCCTTTCGATGAGTGACATGATCTATACATATATTCCTTATAATAATGAACTGGCTTAGGAAGTTGCACATTTTAACTCTGTTACTGGTAAAAACTGTTTTATTACAAAGCGGGTTTACTTTAAGGTTTAATTTTGATCAGGGATAAGGATAGATAAGAACCTTAGATGTAAAACAGATGTATCAACACTTATTAATCCAATTTTTGTAGTATGCAATATCTGTCTATATATTTTCTTGCTTAAAGTTTAGTGACAAATAATTTAAAAAAAAATAGAAGTTTAAAAAAAAAGTCATAAGAGTAAAGTCACCAGTAGTGCAGAAGTCTGCATTTTTTTTCATAATAGACCTTGACATTAAAATATACTACTTTTAATATAATCCTCAATAACAGGTTTTACCAGTAAACTAAACATAACCTTTATGGATGATAGCAAAAAGGGCATAGATTGAAGAGGTGTTACATAGCTTCGCTTCTATTATTCTTCTGCGTTAACTTACTAAGTGTACTGAGCTGTGGGAATGCAGTCTTACTTTGAATTGGATTCAGTTTGGATGTCATGAATATGAATGGTTCGTATAGTGATGCTCGGTCCATCGCAGATACTTCAAAGTGTCGTATTTTTTCTCTTGAGCACCAGTTTGACGCTTTTGAGCAAGTATTCTCTAGACAATTCACATCATCTGGTCCTGTACGGTTTCCGATGACTAGCATTACAACCTGAAAAAATTCATTTATCAACATTAATAAAAAATATACAAATTAGTCATTTAGACACAATTCAATTCAATATTTAAACATTTGCCTCATACAGCCGACAATATATGTATTTGGATGTACAATTATATTTTATTCTCATACAAGTGGAAATTTTAAATATTTCCTTTATTTTGTCTATATCCAGGATGATTTGTTTTTGCAATTTACTAGTTAATTATATAATAACTTCACTATTCTGACAAGCATCTTAAAACAACATAAAACAATCTTTTTACTAATAACTTATTATTTTTATTATTTCAGAATGTCAATTTTTATACAAAAAAATGGTTTAATAATAATAATAATATAATAGCAATAATAACATCGAAATTAAGTACTCTTGAAGATATACAATTTACAATGTTTACCTCTTTTTTATCTCTATTCCTATCAATATCTTTCTTTAGGTACATAAGTACATCAAGTGATTCAGGTTTTGTAGTGTCATACACCATGACAAAACCCTCGGCAAAACCTAGGTAGTGCCTCTGAAGGACTTGGTTTGCTGTTAGCTGCATGGTAGGAGATTGTGGAGGTCCTGAAGTAAGGAATATGTATGTGAAAAAAATAAAGAGTTTACAAGGTCAATATTATTAATTGTGTGATTGTGAATTTCCCCCAATGTAGTACACCATAATAATGTAGTATTAATCAAATGTACCATTTTACACATTGTCTGCTATTTCAATCATCTGTTGGGTTTTAGGACCGCTTAACTTATAACATATACTTTCATGCATCCTCTTTATAAAACTACATTTCATCAGCCTAACCACCGCTAACAATATTTTTTAATAAATTAAAATAAAGTTAAATATTTGTTAAAGAATAAAAAAAAAATTGTCAGATAATTGGGATCACAAGAAATTTATTAATGCTGAGAGGCTTACATGCCTATTAATTCACAATCCAATTTATATTTTTATAAACTGTATTCAGAAAATTTGTTGATCAGGATATTAACAGTGTGTTTTATCAAAATTAGTACAAAGTCAGGATAAATAATAATCCCCGAAGCAATGAAGAAGAATAAAAAACCCATGCCCACTTACTGAAACTTAACATATGTGAAAAGTTTATAAGATTCTAGGTTTTATATGGTGATTGATTTTGATGGTAGTTT
>CAVNZL010000135.1:2227500-2375000 GCA_963693355.1 Pontia daplidice | reverse complement strand
CCAATAAAACAGGTTAGCGTAATTGATAAAGTCGGAGATTGCCATTTTGTTTCACTTTATGACACACAACTTGTTCGGTTGAGCTATTTTAGTCTGCGTTATTCAAATAAATTGTTAAAACATCTGTCAGTCACGTATCAAACTTGCAAGACAGTATGGCGGCTTCTAGAGTAGATTCAGAAATTACAAAAAGCGATAAATATTCGATATTACTACCTACATACAATGAAAGAGAAAATCTTCCTATCATCATATGGCTGATAATTAAATATCTCGATGGAAGGTATAGACATTTACTTATTAATTTTGTAATATTTACTGTTATCTAGCGATAATTTTATCACTGTTTTAGTGGAATAGATTTTGAAGTGATTATTATTGATGATGGAAGTCCTGACGGAACTTTAGAGATTGCTAAACATTTACAAAATATATATGGTTCTAATAAAATCGTCCTAAGACCTCGCGAGAAGAAATTAGGACTAGGAACAGCTTACATTCATGGCATTAAACATGCGACCGGCAATTATATTATTATTATGGATGCTGACCTTAGTCACCATGTAAGTTTATTGTTGAGCCCTTTGTAAATTTGGATTAAAGTATGTTTATGGCTTCTGTATGTCGTAACATAATCAAATCAATAAAGAGCTAAATTTATGGTTGACATATTAGAGCTAATATTCAGATTTTGAAAACCTCGAACTTACGCGAAGTCTTCATAATAAATGTTAGTAATTTAATGAAATCCCTATGAGATTGCCAAGAGTTGTAATGAGGTTTTTTAATTTCATATTGACTTTCATATTAAATTAACATTTTCAGCCAAAATTCATTCCGGAGTTCATAGAGGTGCAGAAAGAGTATGATTATGATATTGTTACTGGAACTCGCTATAACAATGGAGGTGGGGTGTATGGTTGGGACTTTAAGAGAAAATTAATATCAAGGGGTGCCAACTTTTTAACACAAATGTTATTAAGACCTGGGGTTTCAGATTTAACTGGTTCTTTTAGGTACTATATTAATTATTATTTTTTTACAATATTTTAGTAATAATATGTTTCAATTGACTCTCTATAATTGGTTTAATATTATGAGTATAATTGAGAAAAGAAGTTTATATGTTTTCTGAATGCCATGATGTATATGGGCTGCTGCTGTTGCCACTTGGCCACCTGGAAGCATTTCTTGCTTTTAAAAAAAATGGGAGAAAATATATACAACATTTTTGAGGTGATCTATGTCTATTTAAATGATAAGATTATCAATATATATTCAAACATAAAATGCTGTTTTTAGATTGTACAAAAAAGATGTTTTGCTGAAACTAGTAGAAAGCTGTGTATCAAAGGGATATGTATTTCAAATGGAAATGATAATCAGGTAAACATTTATTTTTTATTTTTGCCCATTTTAGGAAATAACAAGACTTTCTTGTAACATAATAATTAAATAATTGCATCAAATATAAAATATATAAAAATAGTATTTGCATCAAATTTATTAAACTTTAGTAACCATTTCATAGTTGATAGTATATTTTAGGATTAGGATAGATTGATTTAACTCATAATAAAGGCAATAATAAGAAACACCGAAATGGATTGCAAACAGAAAAATGAAATACCAACAATGAATATACAGTAAATTTCCTTTTTTAAAACTCATACAGATACTTCAGGATCCTTATATATAATATGTACAAAATAAACTTATTATACATTATACTTATAATTAATTTGTGGCCTACTCCATAATTTTTTTGATTATATGCGGCTTTGCTTCATCATATTTATTTGGTAGAAAGTATAATTGAACTTAAAACTGTGAGTATAGATGTTAACATTGTTGTCATTCTCATTAAAAACATGTGATTAATTTCTTGTGTGAAAACTATTTGCATTGAGAACAGATGCCTAATGGTGGCAGAGGTTTGTTGCGTAGTCCTTGTAAATTTTCTCCTATTTTGTTTCAGACGCCTTTCTAATTCTTTCAACTCAATAAGTTTATATGAAGCTTTATCTGTAAAAAAAATTCAAGTATCATTTAAATATGATTGCATATACTAAGATTAGGTATTACATACATTTGACACAAGAATTTATATAAATAATAAAATGTTGGGTTCACACTCATGAGTTCTTAGCCTTTGCCATGAGCTGACTGTGGTTTCTTAAAGTTAAGACTCTGCTGACATTGTTAGATTAGTCTTGAGTCTTTATTATCCTTAAGTAGGGTCTGTACTTTACTAAGAAAACTTTTTTTACTAAGTTTTCTTATAAACACTTTCGTTTTGTTTACAAAAAGATGAAAATTTAGCGTTAAATTAAACCTTAAGTGTTGCATAGAAAAAAATACTCACGAATATGACCTTTCTGCTGACGTCTGTAAATTAGTCTGAGTCTTATAAAGCGATTGTACATTTCTGTAAAAATGTGGATTAATTAGGCAAACCCAAATTATACCATGCGTGGATTTTTAAAGAATATTTTGTTCAAGGAGAAATAATTTAAATTGTTTCAGAGCCCGACAGCTAAATTACACAATAGGAGAAGTTCCCATAACTTTTGTGGATCGGGTTTATGGGGAATCAAAGCTTGGTGGTACTGAAATTATTCAGTTTGCTAAGGCCCTCTTATATTTATTTGCTACTACATAAGTTAAAATGCAAAGCATCAAAGCCATGAATGAAAATATCATTCCATTTGAAAAAAAAATTATATATTTTTTATATATAGTGCATAATAGTTGCAAATGTCGAGATTCTAAACTTAAACCTTCTTCAATCAAGATTCAAGATTTAAAAAGTAGGTGCTTTCATTCAAGGGCTTATTATAAGTTACTAAGAATAATTGAAAATGTGTTATTTTTATGAGTTTAAATTACTGTAATATTTGTATATTATGATAATAAAGATTTTATATTCATAATTAATTTAATTAATAAGCTGTGTAACACTAATCTTAATTAAAATCGTAAAAACTTTTTCCGACATACTAATAAAAAATATAGTATTTTGTATTTTCCATTGAGAACAAATGGTTTTAAATACATATAACATTTTATAACTTTAATAAATTTATTCAAGTATCCATCTGATTTACTTACATACAGCTTTTTATTTTGTTTCTTTATTTGTCACTAAATAATGATACAAAAAAATTATAACTTTGTGGGTTTTGAATTTGATCAAGAGGACTTTCAATGGATAGTCTGCTAATGCTGAGGATAAAAGTGATTTTCATAATTATGCATTCTATTATATTTTTTCTATTAGTAGTGAATGATGAGACCACAACACACTATGTAAAACCAACTGTACATAAGACCAACAGTGTTAATATATTAAAACTAGAGTAATTTGGAAAAAACTCTTAACAAATTCATATAATTCAACTTATATATTATTTATTTAATCAGAGTAACATTTATTTTATTTAAGTCACATCTTCCGAATAAAGTAATAATTGAGATTAATATTTACATATGCAAAATGTAACTAGGTGTTTTCTAGAAACAGAACAGAACATGGAGTTACTAGGACTATTAATAGACTACAAAAAAACTATGCAATCAGAATTGTTAAATTATTTACAGGTATACATTTTTAGCCCCCTTACTTAATATAAACACCTTCATTATTTTATTAATATACCTTCAACATTGCCGCAATGATTCTACGAAAATCATGGAAATGCGCAAAAAAAATTCTAACAAGTTTCTTAATAAACCGGAAGGAATAAAAATGACCCCTTGTGAGAAAGTTATCGCCTTAGTTATACTTCTTTTTCAGTTCGCTCTTTGAATATAATTCAATTAGTTTAACTGAAGTTACAGCTTTTTAATATTGGTTTTATTTACATACTTATTCTTATCTGATGTCTAAGAATATCCTGATGGATCTTCTGGATTATTCCAACTAATAAATCAGTAAGTTTTTTTTTCAGGCCTTTATGTGTACTTTCTGAAAGGGTCTGAAGTAAAAGTGTATTCTTCTATACTTTTGTTTTGTGTAGGGTTGACGAAAATTTATCGTTAAATGCTGCATAGAAAAGCGAACTTTGAATGTTACAATTAGCATACATAAAGTTCTTTTTTAAATGACATTTTTAATTAAAATTGTTTAAAATGTAAGTGAAAAAACTTGTTTCCTAACAAATTTTAGTTTTTATTAAAGATATAATAGGACTTATCAGCAGTAAAGGTAATCTGTTAAATAACTAGAACTTATGACAAATAACATAATTGTAATCTGTGGATCCTCAAATTATGTTTTGACAGTTGACAATGTCTTATTTAGAGAATTAGGCCAATCATAATTTTGCAATAAGCAAATTGTATTGTTTAATTTCTGCATTGTCTAGTGGCAAGGTGTTATGAGTTTCATGTTATTGAAGTTTATTATATCGTTGTTGTAGTTCTTACATGGTGATTGGATTTAGGAGAACATTTCGTTTTGTATTACTAATGTAGCAAAACAACAAAATGCTTGGGCAGTTCAATAATGTTGGTGTCCGTAATTGCAATGGAACAAAACTGCGGTACGATCAAGCTTGTTTGGAAATTATAACCGATGTCCCAGTTACTTTTTGGAGCCAGTATGAGGAGTGTGAAGATTGCATGTTGTTGGAGACTAAAAAATTGAAGAAATCAGGTCCTATAGTTTTAGAAACGATCAGTCCTATCCGATACGCTATACGGAGCGATGATCATGAAATTTGCAATGGTAAGCTATTTTTCCAATAATTTCTAGTTTGTCACATGTATTGCTACTGTTACTCTTGATAGAAACAAATCCATGGATGGAGACCTTTAATTAATAATGGAGGTGGAAATATGAAACCTACTAAATTCAGTATGAAGGTAATGACGTTTTATCGACGGTAAAATGAGTCATAGTAAAAATCAACATTTACTGAGATACTGTTTCCTATTCACTTATGTGGACATCTGTCTGCTATTGTAAATATACATTGATAAGCCCAATGTGAATATAGGCAAATTGTTATAAGACATAAGTGCCAGCTGTTTAAGTTCTGTATACTAGATTTTACATTTTTTTTTGAATAAATTAGCCAATAAGAAAGTATTCTTAAAATATTTATTAAGTTAAACTTTAGTTTATATATATAGCAAATATCTTACAACTGATAAATTATGTTGTTTATAACCATTGTTATTACCAATATCCATTAACATAATGAGATAAAACAGTGTTATTTCTGTCCTTCTTAAACATACTTAAACCAGTTTTAATACACTAATTAATATTCAGGCCATGCAATAACTGCATAATGTACTTTGCAGCAACTGTATTACAGATATACATAAACTACAAAATTTTATTGCAGTTTTTCTATCATGTGGTCTGTCAATTATATTTCTTTATATTGTTCTTATGTAATTTCCCCCACATTTAATTTCAAACAACTTTCTTTTTTTACAAAAACATCATATATTTAAATTTTTTTATTGGGTGGGTCATCTATCTCATCATTGTAATGTTTGTTTTTCTTATACAAACTTGTAATCTCTATTTAAAATCTTAAGTGGTTACCACTGTGACATTAACTAATACCAACAACATGGCACTAATTTGGATAAAGTTAAAAATATAACTTTATCCAAATTAGTGCCATGGTGAGATGCATTGGTGCTGTCTTGAAAGTATCAAATTCAGACTGACTGTTAATTTTATAATATGTTTACATATATGATGATTACTAAAATATCTTGGACCAAAAATAATTATCATAAATGCCTATTATATTAAAAAAATGTACTTATATTCTTTTAATTCAACTTGTCACATTTTTTTCAATTAAACTTCAAGTAACAATCATACTTGGTTTGTCCAATTTTTAGACTCACCATTTTTGTACACATTAACAGAGCTTCTAAGTTCCTTATTTTATTATAGGTTCTCTGTGTAATGTAATGTTTGTTTGTATAATATGAACAACCTTTCCAGGCACATATGAATTTGGAGAGTTTGGTCAGTATAGCATCAATGTTGCAAATGACAGTCACAACTGCCAGCCCCGGATGACAGCGGAGCCTGATGCAGCTTACCTCCCAATACTTACGGCGGTAGTTGTGCTACTGTCAATGGCTACACTCTGGTATGTCATCAAAGGTATTGGGAAAAGAATCATTGCTGGACGCTTGTATGCAAGATATTTTGCAAGGTAACTTGATTATATTATGAGGCAATTTATTGAAATATCCTTATGTGAAAAAAGTGATAATACTGGTTTAACAAATTTATTCAATGTCATGCAAATGTTATACATATATGTCGCACTACATAGAATATGTAAATCTATATTGGCCTTTCATTAATGCTATCTTTTGTTTGTCCATCTTTTTTTCAGAGCACAAAAACCTTTTGCCCTCTGATAATGCATCATCTTATCGAATATTATCTGTAGATTTGTTTGTTATAAATAGTTGTACAAAGGAGCTTTATATCATGTTTCAGTTGATATCTAAATCTAAGTCAGTTAGATTTTTTAAGAAAGGTGTTTCATGAAATTTTATTTCTATTAGAACAACTTATTTTTAAATAAAATTACTGTATGTGTACTCTTCAAACTGAAACATAAGCATTACATTCTATATATTCTTCAGATTATTAAAGAAATTACATCATTTGGTCCTGAATTCTGATATCTGTATTGTTGTTCAGTGATCAGCCATCTGTACATATGACTATATTTATCGAAAAATAAAATAACCTTGATACGAATGAACTCAGATTTGCCGCTTAGCATAGGCCAACAACATTTGTATTGTACATACAGCAAAACCTGTCTGTTCACAGAGAGGACAATGAACTGGGGTCAGAAACGCGCGTGCTAACTACAGAGACAAGTGTGCCCAGGTCTCCTACGAGATCTAGACTGCGCTCACTGGACATCTTCAGAGGATTCTCCATTGCGCTAATGGTCTGTTCAAATCATGTTCACATAATAGCTGTTCTATGTATAATTGTATTATTGGGATGTAAATAAACTGAAGGTTTTTCATACCTTGTAAAATGTCAGGTCTCTTTATAGAATAAGCTATAAAGAAGTTTACGAAATTTTACGAGTTAGATAATCTTTGTATACTAATTTACTTTAACTACACACCCAGACCACAGCGATTAAATATGCTTGTCAAATATTGACTATAGCGGCAATCCATTGGGTCAGAAACAAATTTCTATTATGAAATTCTATAATGAAATCTATTTTTTTTTAAATTAAAGTATGATGGATGTATCCATCTGAAAACAATATATAAGAGTAATTAACTCAAGGTGATATGCCATTCAATAGTTCAATTGTGCAGTTTATAGTTTTTGTAGTTATGTGGGAAATTATAGTCTTTAGTAATCTCTTAGTGGAAGAACAATGCAGTTGAATGTTTATTATTTGAAATTAAATTAAAAGCAGTCTCAATCATTTTATGCTTGTATTTTTATTAATGAATTTCCTTCACGGAAACAAATCATGTAAAGGATTGTGATCTTGCTTAGAGAAAGACTAATGAGTAATTTACATCTAACTTAAATTGCTAAATAGATAATATAATAATAGTGTCCATTGTAATAACATGTCCATCTTACAGTTTGTAATAAGGGCCTGACACTTTCTAATGTGTACTTTAAATATCTTTAGATATAATCATAGCACATCACTAATGACACTAGCACTAAAACACTAACTCGAATAGTTTTTTCCTTTTCAATCTTGTTACTAGACCGGTGGTGTCTGGAAGCTGGATAGACTCAACATTCACATGATGATAAAGTCTTCGGTCTTGAGCTCCAGCGATCAATTGTTGTATGACCCTTGTATAA
This sequence comes from Pontia daplidice, assembly GCA_963693355.1. Classification (NCBI taxonomy): domain Eukaryota; kingdom Metazoa; phylum Arthropoda; class Insecta; order Lepidoptera; family Pieridae; genus Pontia; species Pontia daplidice. The sequence continues at coordinate 2,367,151 of CAVNZL010000135.1, read as the reverse complement.
TTTTCTTATGTAATGTGTATGACTACATGTAAATGTATATAAATAAAAAATATAATTTATCCATAGATATTCGTGAACGCCGGTGGCGGTGGTTACGGCATTTTCACTCACGCCGCCTGGAATGGATTGACAGTTGCTGATGTGGTTTTCCCATGGTTCGCATTCGCTATGGGCGAGGCCTTGGTACTATCGCTCAATGCAAGGCTCCGGACCTCATTGCCGAGGATCGACGCTCTTAAGCAGGTAAATAGGTTGATTGATTATTAACTTAAAGAATGAATGAGGATAGACTGACCTGGGGAAGTATTATGGAACAGATGTATAGTTCTGGAAAACGAGTAGGTCAAAGCACTCTAAACAGACGAGCAAAGGTGTATTTATTTTTCAATTTGGACAAACTTTCATTTTGGTTTCAAAGCCGACGAACAAGAAACAAGAAATCACTAAAATGGAATAATACAAATAAATATATATATTTTATTTTATATTTTAGTTGTATTAGAATTTTTGATCTAACTATAATATTAACCGCAACATTTAACTACGTCCAATAATTTAATAAATTAATCTACAAGAAATAGCCCGCAAAAATACTCGAGTATCGCTTTAGATTGGTCTATTAGGGGTTTGTGACGTGGACTACCGCAAAGTAACGCCTGATTCTATTAATTATAATTTTGTCATTTTAATTTTTTCAATCGTAATAATTTATTAAGTTACATTTCCAAAAATTACAATATGTTATCTTTTTATCAAATTAGAGACTCGTTGCACTCTTTGACTTAGAGTGAAATGGTTATTAATGTCAAATTCAAAAGAGATTAATGTACAATATAAAGTAATGGCTCAAATCACTCTGTTCCAGGTGGCCCAACGATCCCTATTAATGTCCCTAATAGGCATCTGCTTAAGTTCGGTGAATGTTTCGTGGTATGACGTCCGCTGGCCTGGAGTGCTTCAGCGCTTGGCTGTCATGTACCTTATTGTTGGTGCTCTCGAGTGTGCCTTCATGAGGACCAGTCAGAATATTACGCCAGGTATTAATCATTTCAGATTTAATATAACCACAAATGTTATATCTTCGTTTTAATCTGTACTCTTAGACGCTAGAAGTGTTTGGTATAGTCTGTGCTCATTTAATAACCAGTCAGAATATTTCGAACGACGTTTATGTATTCATAGCTACTAGACGTTTTTGGCATAGTCTGTGCTATCTTAGTGACAGGTTATGGCGCCAAGCGGATGACGTCATAAATACAGATAATGTTAAGTGAAATAATTTGTATAAAATGAAATTACCTATCGACAATTTCTGTCAACCTGTGATGTTAATTGTTATATATATTTACACACACAATTGCATCTTGACTATGCCCCTTTGGGTGTGGAGTCTAAAAATATTAACGTCACCTCTTTTCGTATTTTAATAAGTAGATATTATATTTTCGTACGGATTATGATTAGTGCTCAGTTTATTAATTTGAGCATCAATAGATTGTAAATGTTTTATGATAATTTTGTATTTCAGTAGAGTTATCTAATTGAAACTAGCAATCGCAATACATTATTTTTGAAAATTTATATATATTTTAAATACATGACATTTTCTCAGGTCGATCTCTTTTCCGTGACATCGCAGCGGGATGGCAGCAATGGCTCGCTACAATACTTTTGGTTGCTATTCAGGTACGTACATAAATCATTACCGACATCTTAAAGGCGAAAGTTTATAACTGAGCGTGTGTTGCTCCTTTACACGCAAACGACTTAACCAATTCTGATGAAATTTTAGTAACACTTAATAAATTCATATACTATGCTTGATCCCTGTTAGGTGTGTATAACATTAACTTTGTCGGCGCCGGGATGTCCACGCGGGTATCAGGGTCCCGGGGGTCTACACCGCACAGCATTGGGTGATTTCTCGCTGGTGAACTGTACTGGCGGAATAGCTGGATATATTGACAGGTGATTTATATATAAGACTAGCTGATCCGGCAAACGTTGTTTTGCCATACATGTGATTTCAATTTTCAATTAATAAATAAAAAATAAGGGTTGATCGTAGAAGGGTGAAAATTTAGGATTGTATGTATTTTGTATTTTGTATAATAGAAAAATAGAAACTAAAAATAAAAAATAAAAATTAGGAGTGGACTACCTTTAACATATATACTTTAGGGGGATGAAAAATAGATGTTGGCCGAGAATTTTATATATTAGAAGTAATCAGGTGGGAATATAATGTTTTTTTTTTTATAAGCTACTAATGGTACTTGTGCTATTTATTTTAGATTGATCCTAGGCCCTTCGCATATGTACAAGGGTGGCAGCTTCCGCAAAATATACCAGACCCTTGAGCCCCATGACCCCGAAGGATTGCTGGGAATCCTGTCAGGTGTGCTCGTCGTGCAAGCCGGCGCGCACGCAACCAGGATCATACTTGTCTACAACCACGCCAGGTATTTTTCACGGATTCCTAATTGTCTGGTTATCCTAAGCCGTTAACCATCTTAGGCAAAAATCTGAAATAATTAAGATCAAGTATATGAATGTTTTATCTAATTAAGCTGTAAAATATGGGAAGAAATGTATGTGTTAAAAAATTTACTACTATTACAAGAATGTCGTATCAAATGAATTATATGGAGGCAAAAGTAACAAAATAATAACAGGAAATGTCTGTTAGGTTAGGTGAAGTTAGAATATTGTTTGTCTGTGTATTTTATTTGTTATCCCTCATATTTCTTTTGTTCGTTCGTAAATTATTCATCTATATATCTGTGATTTGTAAAATATGAGTTGTATATATATATATAAATATGAGTTTTTTGTAATAAATAAATATTTTCGAACACAATACATACTATCTAATGATTTATCGGTTAAATAATTAGAGTTAAAGTATTTTATTTATTTATATAATGATATACATACAATAAGCTGTAAATAAATAAAAATAACATGTTCTTCACACAAAAATACAAATTAAAATTATCTATTTCACTGAAAATTGGTTTCAGGGCGAGAATAATGCGCTGGGTGTTCTGGTCGATTGTGTTCGGCGTAGCCGGTGGCGCCCTCTGTGAGTTTTCGAAAAATGGCGGAGCAATACCGATAAACAAAAACCTCTGGTCCGTCTCTTATTGCTTAGTGACAGCCGGAATGGCGTTCTTCATACAGGCCGTGCTATATTTCTTGGTGGATTTGAAGACCAAGTGGGGTGGTCGACCCTTATACTATGCAGGTGAGTGTAGACTGAATGGGCACGAGTGAAAAGTAACAAAAAAAAATTAATGGAATAAAATCGAATATCTATACTAATATATAAAATTGGAGTGTCTGTTTTTAATATTGAAATAACCGTTTTTTACTACATGCATATGAAAAAAAAAAAAAAAAAAAAAAAAAAAAAAAAAAAAAAAAAAAAAAAAAAAAAAAAAAAAAAAAAAAAAAAAAAAAAAAAAAAAAAAAAAAAAAAAAAAAAAAAAAAAAAAAAAAAAAAAAAAAAAAAAAAAAAAAAAGGGATAATTGATAGTTTCAGGAGAAGATTTTAAGCGGTCATTAACCTGATAGTGATGGCGTAGTAAACAATAGTATGTGTACAAAAAAAAAAAAAAAAAAAAAAAAAAAAAAAAAAAAAAAAAAAAAAAAAAAAATTTAAAAACGGGCGGGGGAAAAGAAGACTAAAAGGAAATTTGTCGCATCCCCACAGAATACGATACATACAGCAAAATTACATTTTTTTAAATTTTTGTCTGTCTGTCTGTTTGTTCCGGCTAATCTCTGGAATGGCTGGACCGATTTTGACGGGACTTTTTTTGATTGTTAGCTGATGTAATAAGGAGTCACTTAGGCTACTTTTATTACGGTTCCGCGGTCTACGTAAAGGAACCCTTCGTCATGTCCGTTCATTCGCCCGTTCTAAAACGTATAATAATCTGTAGTCTAATTCAAAATATTGTGATTCATTTTTGCTGCTTTCCTTTTTTGTCTTTAAGTAATAATTATGAATAAAGTACATTTATGTTTATTTAGTTAGTGACGTACATAGTACATACTTCTAAAATAAGTATTTTTAAGTTGTTATACCTAATCCATGCGGACGAATTCGCTGGTACAGCCAGTTATTAATAATAATTGCATTAGTGTGTTGGTCCACCAATCTTGAGGGGATCATGTCAAACGGCGGTAACGAATAACGATCGTCATAGTGTTAAAGGTTCATCATCATTTAATTGAATACTTAAAATTTCATAACAAAATGTTGATTTACTGCAAATTTTATCTAAAACCTACGATTATTCAAGTTGGAAGTTTTCACTTTTTTAAGATAACTCTTTAATTTCAGGTCAAAACGCCCTCTTCTTGTACATCGGAAGTGAGCTACTAAAACGTCACTTCCCGTTATACTGGCACGTGCCAGCCCCAACTCACAGCCAGTTACTGGCAACACACGCGGCCGCCATGTTGATGTGGCTAGCCGTCGGTGTTGCCCTACATAGAAAGCGTATCTTTATTACGCTCTAATTTGTTGGCAACACATAAACATAGAGAATCGACATTAGTTATGACAGTGACATGAAAAATATTAAGATTTATTGTTATAAAGTTTTGCAAATGACTATTGGTCTTGGAATAAGTAATTTGGAGCAGGTGAGACCCACTATCCCAGTACAAAACCATAGGAAGAACATTTTTGGTCGTGTGATCGGTATTTGACCATTCCATTACAAATCCTACAGTTAATATTAATGACTAAAATCTGTTTCAATTTATATTTAGTGGGGCTTAGTAGAAATTCTAAAACACCTTTATTATATATTCTCTATGATTATGCATTTGCTATAAGTCCAATTTCCTAAATATATATTTTTACTCCAAAATTTAAACAGAGATTCCATAAACATAAGAGTGCACATAAAATAGAAGTTTCATCATATTGGTCATTTAGTGGCGGTAGCTATGAACAATTTGTCGAAACAGCCCAAAAATTCAAAAACGAGTATGAACGAAATGACATTTGACTTTAACGTAAATATTTTTTTTAAATATTCTAAATATTTCTTGTAAAATTAGAAAACTAAGATCTGTTTTAATTCTAAAGACTGTATTATTTCCAAGAATTGGCTGTTGCTACACTTAGTTTTGTATTTATAAACAAGTGCCTATATATCTTATAAAGTAACCTTGCTTACCATATTTTTATTGTGCTTTTTAGACATAGCGTAGGCTACTTTTGTATTTTTCTTTACATAAATATTAAATGAATCGGAAAACACTATTGACGATTGACAGAAAAAACAAAGGTTAAAAAATTGTTCTCTAAAATGGTTATTTAAGTTTCTTCCACAAAATTATATTTTATTTAATCGTTTTCTTATTAATTTTTCGGTGAAATATGCACTTACTTTGGCACATCTATTCATCTTCATAAGATTAAAATAAAATTGTTTTTAATTTAGTAGTATTAACATTTAATTTTGGTAAACATATAACATGTAACCAATGGTATCAAGAATAGTTGGGATAGAAAGAAAATTTATTCAATTTTACTTAATAATTATAATATGATATCAAGAAATGTTTATAATAAAAATATACAAAATGTTGATATTTTTGTTTTATTTATCCCCAAAAAATAACTTAATTGATTACTTTCCTAAATATGTCTTTTTAAGTTCTCATAATCGTGTTAATAAGAATGTTTTTTTGCATATTAAAATAAATAACTTGTGCCAAGTAATAATTCAACTTTCATACAATTATATGGAAAGTCTAAAGGTTGGACGCCGACCTGGTGAAAAGGAACGCGAATAACCTTCACGTGTCATTGAAATGTCAAAAACACGTATGATAACACTAACAGCGGCATTAGTTCAGTTTCGGTTTTCTCGGTGTTTAAAATCACGTACGTTTTGTGTCAAAAATATGGAGCCAAAAGTGAATTTAAGACAAGACCCCGCGTATCAAAAGCTACAAGAACATTACAATAATAACGCTGATAAGATTAATATACAACAATTATTTCAACAAGATGCCGAACGGTTTAACAAATACAGGTACAGTGTTTCTTTACATAATATTATATATTAAATGTAAGTTATAATTTAATATGGATTACCGATTTCATCTGAAATCATAAGTTATTTATATATTGAGTAAATGATTTGTTTCGATCTTATCAAAACTTTTAAGCCAAAGTTCAAGTGACTTTCAAAATAATTTTAAAAGGTCGTTCGAAACAATGTCACCCAATAAGCAAAACCTTCTAAAAAAATTCTAGAGTAATTATATAAGAATTGTATTACTATGCAATTAAATTTTCAATCTTACAATACCAATTAATCACCTCATAAGTAAAATTCATTAGAATTATTCCAAAATTCGAAGTTTTAAAAGTTCATAGTAAAATAAATTTTTATCCTTATTATATTGTTTTTGTCTACAACAATATTTATTATTGCACAATCTTAAAAATTTGGTAAAATGTTATATTTCTTATATGTATAACAATTATGTGTACACATTTTTATATGAAATTATTTATTTAATTATATCATAAAAATAATTTTTGTAATGGTCAATCTTAATAATATACATTCTTTTCCATCTGTTGGGTAAATAAGTTATGAATTAAGTATTACATTTCTCAAAACTTGTATATCTTTAAATCATTATTTTAAATCTCTTCTAGTCTTCGTATTCCCACTCCCAATGATGGTGAAATCTTACTTGACTACTCTAAGAACAGAATGGATGATGCTGCATTCTCTCTGCTATTGAATTTAGCCAAGAGTCGCAATGTAGAAAAAGCGAGAGATGCTATGTTTTCCGGTGAGTCATTATTTTGCTTAGATTTACACTGAGTAGGTGTTAAATAAATAACACTCTAATTGCTAAACAATTTAAATTTCCACATGTAAATACCTATTTGAATAATATTGTATACAGAGTCCATCCAATTCAGACTTAAATAAAAAAAAAATGTAATAAATAAGTTCTTTTGATTTTAATGTTTCAGGCGAGAAGATAAACTTTACAGAAGACCGTGCAGTCCTACATATTGCTCTGCGGAATAGACAAAACAGATCAATATTGGTCAACGGCAAGGATGTCACACCTGACGTGAATGCTGTGTTGGCACACATGAAAGAGTTTTCAGAACAAGTCATCAGTGGATCTTGGAAAGGGTAATTACAAATACTGCAGTTGATTTAGTCACTTTTTGTCCATTTTCAAATATTTTAATAGTGTTATAAATTCTCACCTATAATATAAATTATAAAAAATAACCTATACTTATTATGAACTTTTGTTCTATGATTGTTATTATTGTAGACTGTATGAAACATTACAGATATACTGGAAAACCAATAACAGATATTATCAACATCGGTATTGGAGGATCTGATCTCGGCCCTCTTATGGTAACCGAAGCCCTGAAACCTTATGCTAACCATCTCAAGGTATATATAACTACTATTTACTAGTACAATTAAATGTCTAATGAAAAATTTAAGCCATGACAGTCCTGAAAAAGTAAATGATGAATTACAGTTGTATTTAAAATTTACTTTAAGCGTTAAAATAATAAACAACCAAAAATTATAAAACCTCACCCTAAAAAAGATTTTACCATGCAAACTGTATTTCACAGGTCCACTTCGTATCAAACATAGACGGTACCCACTTAGCGGAAGTCCTGAAACGGCTGAACCCTGAGACGGCCCTCTTCATCATCGCCTCAAAGACCTTCACCACTCAGGAGACCATCACCAATGCCACTTCAGCCAAGAACTGGTTTTTGGATGTCGCAAAGGATGTAAGTCTTTAGCCTTTGATATAAGGTGTTATATCGAAGTGTGTGTGTATGTGTGGTGACACATGTTATGACTTTGGAAAAAATAATACTTTGATTTTCTTTTTAAATAGATAAAATATTAATCAAACAATATCAGTTAGCTGATTACGATCGTTATTCATTCGGTTACCAAAATCAATAGTAGGAGAGACAATGAAATTAATGTAGTTATAAAAAGTTTCATTGTAACTTACTACCTTACCTCATTTGAAAGAAACAAAAGTAATTGTTAACAATTAACTTTAGGTATAATTTACAATTTAAGCATATTAACAATGAATGAAACAATGTTTCAGCCATCAGCGGTTTCCAAGCATTTCGTCGCGCTCTCCACTAACGGCGAAAAAGTTACCGCGTTTGGTATCGACCCCAAAAATATGTTCGGTTTCTGGGACTGGGTAGGAGGAAGGTAAGATTCTTAGTATTATCTGTGTCGAATTTTTAGAATCAATAATATCTATGGTAAACGAATGATATGTGACAAGTAAATTTTTTTTACAACTAAGAATTGTTTATTATTTTGAATACCGGTCTAACGGACACTTGATAAAAATGAGTATTTAAAGATTAGATAAAATTATTATTTATGTGGACTACAATAATTGCTATTATTTCATATATTTTTCATTGATTGAATTTAGTTATTTGAGCATGTGTTTCCTAGGTATATTTTTTATAATATATGGAGAACAATATTTGTTTGTCAAAAATGCGCTGCTAATTTCAGATATTCGCTCTGGTCAGCCATTGGTCTATCCATATCTCTCTACATCGGGTTTGACAACTTTGAGAAGCTATTGGACGGAGCTAGCTTCATGGACAATCACTTCCTAACTGCGCCATTGGAGAAAAATGTAAAATATTTACTGAACATCATTTATTTTGATAATTTTTTTGTTTTCATGAATACAAATGTTATTAAGGACATACAGAATCATCTCATAATATAGTAGGCAATAATATATTTTGGGAACAAAAAAAGGCACTGATTTTACATAAGACTTAATAAATAATGTGGGATAGTTTCGTTAGTAGAATATTCAGTACAATTTTGATATGGCAACAAAATTCAAAAAGATTGACACTTTAACTCGGTCATCCGTGATACATTTTAAATAGCTTTTTAGAAAATTTTTGTCTTTTAGGCCCCAATCATCCTGGCCCTACTTGGAGTGTGGTACAGCAACTTCTACGGCGCAGAGACCCACGCACTATTGCCATACGACCAATATCTGCATAGGTAGGTTAAAACAAAAGTTTGTATATTTGTGCTAATGCACAAAACAACTGATCGGATTTGAATGAACCTCTACAATACTAATTAATTATTAATGTATGTGAAAGTCTAGTTCTCCACATACATCGTTCTCACTCAAGTCCACACAGTCAGAAAGGGACACATTAACACGTTATAATTAAAATTTCAGATTTGCAGCCTACTTCCAACAAGGCGACATGGAGAGCAACGGAAAGTACGTGAGCCGTTCGGGCTGCGAAGTGGACTACAGCACGGGCCCCATCGTTTGGGGCGAACCGGGCACCAACGGCCAGCACGCCTTCTACCAGCTCATTCATCAGGGCACGAGGTGACCCTTCGCTCGCCCTTATTCCTTCCTACCTCAGGTGTTTTCAGCTAATCCGGATTAATACTTTCAGGTTGATCCCATGCGACTTCATAGCACCTGCGCAGACGCATAACCCGATCTCTGGCGGCATCCACCATAAAATTCTCCTCGCTAACTTCTTGGCCCAGACTGAGGCGCTTATGAAGGGCAAGACGGCTGCAGAGGTAATTAAAATACATGACGCAAGACAATGTTTATTTTTAGCTTTGTAAAGAGTTTTCTCTTAATTATATATAATAATATAAATTACATTGTTGGTAAAAATCTTCTTCCGTCTTAATAAAAATGCACGCAGCAAACAAAATAATTTATCAATTCACACCAGAACAAGCGCATTCAACTTAACTCATTTGGGTTATATATTATTAAAATTTTATTAAAACTATTTCAGGCAGAGGCCGAACTGAAGAAATCAGGAATGGCACCTGAAGCGATATCTAAGATTTTGCCTCACAAAGTCTTCAAGGGGAATAGACCAACCAACTCCATAGTTGTGAAGAAAGTTACTCCGTTTACTCTGGGAGCCCTTATTGGTAAGTCTTCTGTTATAAATGTGTTTGTTTGGCTAAACCAAACAGTTTTTGATGAATAGAAAATGTTAGCCAAGCTGCTTTTCAAAATTAAAGCTTTTGAGTGCTCAAGCAATTCACCAATAAAACTTTTCAAATATCTTTAATACTTTGAATAAAAATATATAAAATAACCATACTAGCTAGTAATTGGTTCAAATAAAATTCTAATCTTGATGAATGTTTCGTGTTGTGTTAAAAGTTAAAACCGATTTAATAATAAACATACAAGACTCAATTTCTCACCACATTCAAAGAAATTTCAATAAGTTGTTATAGAAAATATCTCCAATATTTATTTATTTTATTATCATACCTTGCAGCAATGTACGAACACAAAATCTTCACCCAGGGTGTGATTTGGGACATCAATTCCTTTGACCAATGGGGCGTTGAGTTGGGAAAGCAATTGGCAAAGGCAATCGAACCAGAGTTACTCGATGCCAATAAAGTTGCATCTCATGATCAATCAACGAATGGCTTGATCAACTTCTTGAAGGAGAATTTTTAAATTAATAAAAATACACTTCATCGCAAATATACTCATTCTTTGGTTAGATGTATGTGAATGATTAAAGAATTGACAAATTATTTCCATATACTATAATTTTGGTTGTATGTAATTTCAAAATCATTTATATCTGTTATACAAAACCTAAATATTGTTTTTGTGAAAACAGCTGTTGCCTGTATAAATTTTTATCAATTGTTGAAATTTATTGGTTTATAGGATGTAAGGCTTGTGTTGAGTGCACCGCATTTTGGTCCCTGTATAGTTTAAGTATATTTATAGAGATGTTGAAATAAATATTAGCACAACTTGTTTTTTTTTTTCAAATATACTTCTTATAAGTGTAAACTTTAATGAAAGTACTGTTTTGTCTTCAATTTAGCTAAATAAGAATATTTCTAAAATAATTTCTACAACGCACTTGTCAGGTTCTGGTATTTTTAAATCGCAAACATTAAATCTCTTCTATTGTTCTTTAGTTTCGCAATAACAAAAAAGCTGAAGGAGGTTGAACATAAAAACACTTCAGCTGTATCTTATTTTATTAAAATTATTCACAATTGCGGAATTTGTAATCTAAGCGTAAACAATATGATCGCTTATCTTTTTCCCTAATAAGTATATTTTAATACATGAAGGAGGATCCTGCTCATTAATTAAAGTACAAAATCTTATTCAAAATATACCCGATTTTTGTTTTAAAACAGTTTATAAGAGATCGATATTTGTTTCAGTATGCCTTTATTTCGTCATATTGATAATTATGTTTTGTTACATCCATAATCACTTAACAGATTGAAATGAGGTTTAAACCTGAAAACTACACTAGCATGAATGTTTATTTAGGTTTTCTTCCCCGCCCACCTCCAGTTTTCGCCTTTTTATTTGCCTTATTTTTCTCTTCTTCAGCTTTACGTTTTGGATTGGGTGTTGTTGAAAGTACCTAAAAGATATAAAAATTAAAATAAGATTTTCTAATTTTATAAATAATTTAAATACATATTAAGACGAATATGCTTTCGCCCCTCTGATAAATGTATTTATGCTATATATATTAGTAATGCAATTAAACTTTTTATAAAAAAGCTATTTCTTAAAATAATTATAGCTCTTAGACAATTTTAAAAAATAATAAATATTTTTTCTATTCATATAAAACTGAGATTTTTATTATGATTTATTTGATTGAAAATCACATATGATTAATAAAAAGTCCAATAAATAGTAATTATATTCAATGGATCCGTGAATTTAAAACATAATTTAAGCGGCTTAATATAATGCGTTAGTCTCACGAATCTGGTGTTATATTTAAATCGCGGCAACACATTTGATTTAATTTGTTAAAAATGTGAGACCCATTGCTATATAAGATTAAGATACCTTAAAAAATCCATCAAGCCGTCCCTGAGTAGTGCCACTTCTAGCTTTGAGTAATTTCTTGGCGCCATTCCTGACTCTCTCCTCGTTGAACTGTTTATCTCCGCAGAGAAATTTAACTAAGCCATCTTCGTCAGGGTCTGTCCATTTTAACTGAAATTTAATAATAAACATAAAATTATTTATGGATGTTTGTTGTGCATTACAATAATAGCTTATATATAAGAATAACACATAAGCTTCTTTTTTCAAATGGATGACGTCATATTCATGTAGAACCTCTTTTATTCAAATGGAAGACATTATATTCATGTGGATCTTTTTTTTTCAAATGGGTGACGTCATATATTAATGTGGCACCTCTTTTTTTAAATGCGTGACGTCATATATTAATGTGGAACCACGGAAATAGCTACTTCATACTAATTTTATCAAGTGTAATGCTACGAATTGAAAAACGAGTTTCATGTTGTACAATTTTCTGTGATTAATGCAATAACTTCAAAGGTTCTTGGTTCTATAACTGACAAAAGTTATTTGGTCTGTATGAGGCTAAAAAGTAACAGTGAAATAGACACAAAATGTATCTGTTAGAACATAGACCATAACAGGAAGCATTTCACTTTCAACATTACATACCTCAATTTTGTCAGCATCAGTAACCTCTGGTTCCAAAAACAACCTCCTTGCATCCAAATAATCCCAGTTCTCTGGTGGTTGGTATTTATTAGTGTCAATATTTCTCAACACGTCTTCGAGGCACCGATGTTGCTTTATCAGCTCAATGGCACGTTTGGGACCTATACCTCGAATGGACCCACAGTAGTCGCATCCTAGCAGTATGCAGAGGTCGATGAACTGAAAATATATATTTTTCGTTAAGTATATAATACATTTGCTTATTGTGTTGAAATTTTTACACGATCAATGACAATCAAAATAACGCAAAAAGTAATTTAAGAGGAATCCAAGGGTCGGTCATTGGCGATAGGGCTTTACTCCTGTTGGTAGAGACAAAATACTGAGGCAAACACCAAATGTCCAGTCTTTGAGGGTCTTTTCGGGGAGTATTGCAAAAAAAAAAACCACGTATACCTCTTTATGATTAAGTTCTAATCCATTGAGAACTTGGTCCAAATGAAATTCTTGTACTGGCATTTTGCGAGCTTCCGAGAAGGTCAGGTGTCGAAGTAAGACATTTGAGCCAAATGTGAGAGCATCCATATCCTCAGTTGCCACTGCAAATACTTTGCCTGCTTTCACCTGCAATGTAAAATAATAAAGTTCAATAATTAGGAATTCAATGTGGGAACTCGTCCAGACTCGAAAATATTAGAATTATTTTAATTCCTTCATTTAAATGAAAGAGTATATGAAACGTTAATTTAATTTAAAAAGTCTTGCTAAGGGATAGGGATTAAGTATGTGCTGTTCATACCAATGCAGCGCACTGCGCTTCTGCTTCACAAGGGGCTTCAACAACAGGTACTCCCATTAACTTCAAAAGCTCCCGAGCTTCTTCTCCATGCTGTTTGGTCACTTTCACTAGACGTCTGTTGAACTTTTCTATAGAGGCCTGATCCCCTGTTTGATAGTTTATATCAATTAGCTTAGAAAATTAAACATTATATGATAAATGAATTGGGAAATGAATTGCATCCAATATGAACAAAAATAAGATAATTTAATCTTTTAACAACCACTAAGTATTTAAAGTTAGCCTATAGCAATTTATAAGATCTTGGAAGAATTAATACACATTCAGGGTTATAGAATAGTTAATAGTTAGCTGTAAGTATGAATCATTTAGAGTAAATAGTTTATAATAAATAGGAACCTGGTAAAAGTGCAATTACCTGCTTCTGTTGCTTTCTGCAATTCCTTTTCAGCTTCCTCTCGCCTCTCTGCCCTCTTATTAAGCTGGTGTGATTTCATCTCTGGAGGCTTACCATCAAACACATAAACTGGCTTAATACCATTCTCCACAAGTCGTATGGTCCGGTAAAAGGTACCCATCAAGTGTGATGTTGTTTCACCATCCACAGAGGTAAGTTGTGCACCTTAGAAAAGTCAATACATAATATGTATATAGATATTATGGTATTATAACAGAATTAAAATAAGGATTCTAAAAAAGAAAAATCTATAAGAATCCCACAACATTCAGACAAATTAGCTGAATAATTATAGCAATAATTGTTGAATATAATGGTTTAAAGATTAGTTAAACATCATAATTACAGTATATCCAGATTTAAAAGTTACTTTATTTTTAAATGGGACTAAATGTAAGCAAGCTTTCCTAACGTTAACATTAGGTTAATAATAATATCTTACCTTCGCTTCTAACAGCTATCAAAAACTGATAAAGACTCATCGATGCATCGATAGCGACTTTCCTACCTAAAACAATTCAAAATTAAAAACCATTTATTGTTAAAGCGACTATTTTAATTTTAGTAACTATATACGATAACATTCCATACCAAAGTAATTCTTGATTTCCATTTCTTTTACCGCTTGCGGAGCTATGTCTGCAATTAACTTGGATAAACCTATAATACCCATTATTAATTAAAATTTTGTACATATATAAACGTTCAAACTACACAATTAAAAATAAAAGGAAATCAGATATATGCCTAAATGGCGCCAAATCTGACACTTTAGATTTGTAAATTGCGTTTGCTACCGAGAACCAACGTCTGATTTGACAATATGACAGCTAATATTTAACATTGTATCGACTAACGAGAATCGATATTCGAATCTTAAATGTTAGTGTCAAGATAACAATTTAGACCTTTGATTATTGTTCTGTTCCTGTGGGCTGTGATATGGATGGAGTTGCTGATATAAATATGAATTGAATATAATTTTCAAAAAATTATAATAAGGAGGCAAGACAAACACTGTAAATTATAGCTTCAACATTTTGAAATAAAAGTAATTTTCCAAAAAAATAAACCTAAGTCGCCAAAGTGTTACAATAAGAATCATTTTTAAAAAAAAGGAATAGTTGTTTGTTTATTCCGTAGTGGTTCTACTTGTTAAGAATTAAGATGGGCAACTTTATATCAATAAATCTGGAAGATCATTATAAAAATAATGAAAAATTCTTACAAAGCCTCAATGAAATAGCGGTATGTATAAATTACTTAATTCATTCTGTCATTAAACTATACAGCTATATTGCTGTATAACTAGAAAAAAAATTAAAAAGTTTTACTTCACTGATTAATTAACAGAGACCTTACATTCACTACAGATTGAACGACAACTTCAGATGCAAAATCAAATGGCCGATAGGCAAAGAGCTACAGCTGTAGCTAAAAGTAGAGACCTTTTTTTGTGGATAACAGCCTTCAATGTAACTGCAACAGCTGGTCTATTCACAGGGTAAGGAAATGAATTACTAATATTAACTTTTCTACATTTTAGTACTTAAAATTTGGTACGTCAAGAGTATTCAAAGAAATATTTAAGGGCAAGGGTTTAAATTATTTTGTGTTGGTTGGTTTTATTATACTTTAAATATAAATATAAAATAGGCATGCAGTTATATCTAGATGCATAACTATATCTATAATATTTTCTATATAGATTGTATATAAAAAAATATGAATCAATTAATATTACTGATGCTTACTCTAAATTTATTTCAGATTCAGAAGAACTAAGAGAGCATACTTTTTGTTTCCATTAATTCCACTTACATTTGTTAACTTATATTATTGGGATCTTGCATATGGCAATAAACTACATAGAATCAGAAGTAAGTATTTTTTTTATGATGTGTCTTTGCATATAATTAAAGAAATGGGAATATTTATATAAATACAGCTGATTTCCCTGCCATTAATCAAATTATATTGCTCCACAAGAAAAAGTAGAGTTTGCTTGCAGCAGAGATTCAGCTTTCTAATGGTAAAAGAATGGTTTCAATTGGTCTAGTAGATTCCAAACCTTTTTACTATGATTCTTACTGGAATTGAAACCAATGAAATCTTCTTCATAGCAAAGGTCTTTTAGAAAATACAAGGCATAGTCATTATTTTGATTAGTCCATCTAGACTGAACAATAAGGGGTTATAACATTTAGTATTGTTATGAATAATGTGTAAATTAGCTTGCTTGCTTATAAATTTTTGTAATTTTTTACAGTGGAAGCTGAGCACATAATGACCCACGAGATGGACATGTTAAAAGTACCATGTGGTCTACCAACACCATCATCTATCGACCAGGGTCGTATGGTTGAAGAAGAGACTAAGAAAATACATCCACCAATGCCTTAAATAAGTGACTTGGGGTGTGCCTTTGCAGCTGTAACCTTTATATATATTCTAGAAGCTTCTAGAATTGATAGAGATCAGTATTAGTTGGCTTTAAGTATATAGCCGTTAAAAAATATCAGAACTATATATTAAGCAATTTTGCCGCATTTAAAATTTAAACTTTCCTATATAGTGACAAATAGGTTTAGTCAAGAAAAACTTATTTACAAACATGCGAAAATGCGGAGATTGGTTTTGCATGTATTTATGATTGTAGGAGTAGGAAGATTTCAAATTACTCTCATATTCGCATTTGGAACATCTCCAGTCTGGAGACCTTCGCAAACTCAAAACTTACAGAGATTGATTGAAATTTCATTCTTATTTCTGTAAAGAATAGGAATGTTCTCTGCATAAATTTTGTATGAAGAGTTATAATAAAAAGGCGTCCTTTAATATTACCTGTAAACCATGGTAATTGTATATTATAGGATGCAGATATGCGGGGAGTCTCAACACTGAATCCTAACATCTTTGCTACAAATATCTTGATAATTATGACTAGCAATAATGATCTTAGTGGAAGTATCTATAATAAAATTAATTAAAATATCGAACCTCTCCATCGAATCTAAGTGTCTTTAAAAGTATCTAAAATTTCATGTGTTCTAATTAATGTTAATTATAATCGTTATCAATTTTTACTAAGTAATAGTTGTTAATCACATGTAATATTATCGATTATAAAAATATTGAAATAAAATTGTTACAATCGAAATTATATAATGAGGACTCCATTAATGTATTTGTTACTATGGTTATCGTTCTGGTAAAATAAATTACACGGTACTTTAAACCACATATATTAAATTTTATTATTATTATTTTTCACTTTTTATTTTTTAATGTACATTATATTTGTTTTACTGGAATGTGATTTTTACATCTAGAGCGTTTTGAATATGAAATTATATGGGGGAGGTTCAAATTTAATTAAATTGAACCTGCCCCATATATTACTGACTTTTACTTTTATAAAATATATTTTGCTTAAGTTGGTATTACTGTGATTATATATTTAGTAATTAAGTGTTACACTTTATAGCTTTTATTTGTCGTATTTTTCGAAGTTTTTTTTTAATTTAATGTATAGTTCTGTGCAAAGTTATTCCTACTAGACAGTATTGTAATACTATTTAATCATCGTTATTCTCTTTGTAATCCAATTAAATATTTTGCAGCAAGCCAAAGTTCTATTGTATGCGATATTGTTAATAATAAATTATTACGTATATAAAGGCATTTTAATTTTATTTCACTAGCTTAGTATAAACGAAATATCCACACTTCTACGAATTTTTCAAATTAAGGAATAATTCATATAATAAGTATGACTGAAATATCATTGTTTCTGAAAAAATCTAAAATGTTTGCAATAAATTTCATCAAAGAGATTGTCGTCTTTTCGATCAAAGACGTGTATGACCTTAATATATTAATGAACATGTAACAAATAAAATCGATACTTTTCAATCGATTATACAACTGTCATCACGGTCATGTGATACACGAAAGTTGTCAATTGCGTTGCCATGGCAACGTGCGTGTTGTTTAGCCGCCGTAAACAAATGAATTTCGGCCAGTCAAACATGAAAAGTGTCTACAATTTACAATATTAATTTGACTATTTTTAAATATGTTTATGGATAGTGTTAACTTATATTGCGCACGTAAGTATTTTATTAAATGCCACAAAACAAATTGCAGTTTGAAATCGATTTGTGGTTGCTTGGTACTTTAAATTCAAATTAGCTTTCGCCCCGATAATCGTAAACGTTTGCGTTTCGGCAAATCATGAATATTAAATCCGCTCATTTTGTGTTTAGTATAGTACACAATGAGTCAAAACCAAGCTAAGGACGGGCATAAAAAGAAAGATGAGAAGAAAAGTCCAGAAGAAAACATGTCTGAGATCGACGAACATATTCTTAAGAGGTTTGACATAAAGAAGAGATTGGGCAAAGGTGCTTATGGAATAGTGTGGAAAGCCATTGATAAAAAGAGTAAAGATGTCGTGGCGATTAAAAAAATATTCGACGCATTTCGGAACCAAACGGACGCCCAACGGACATTCAGAGAGATTATATTTTTACAATCTTTTCGTAACCATCCAAATATTGTCAAGCTTCATAGTATACACAGGTACTATAATACAAATTTGTTGAGAATAACTTTTTTGCATAAATAATTGTAACCCTTTGCCATCTAGTCGAGTCTTATAATTTTTAGTATTATTGAGATTTGATAATTAATTATCTATGTTCCCGTCTACGCCTCAAGCAGCACTTTATACAAAAGTTGATTTTTGAAAAATATGTTATGGATTTGGGTTTAGTCGGAAGAGTCACAGATAGACTTTTTAATCTGTAATGTTTATAATATCACGATATTGTGTGTGAAGATGCTATTGCACTAATTAAAATATTTGCGCGTGCGCAACGCATGGGATATGTTTCGTTGTTTTTTTATACGATTTTTCGTTACATTAACCATAATTTGTTATTTTGTTTCATAGCTTTGTATTATTAATATATATAAGTTTGACATTACTATATGAATTGGTTACAGGAACAGACATTTACATTTGCTATATTTCGATAAAAACTATAAAAAAAAAAAAAATTACCTCTTAATTTCACTACAAGTGAAACATATTTGAAACGAAACTAATTACAATACTTTGGAATCGTAGAGCGTGGTTAAACAAAATAACAAATCGATAATAAAACATTTTTGTTCATGCAAGAGTTTCATCATATGAGTTGTAATATGTTCAATGTGTAGGTACTAATTTCCAAATCTTTAGGCCTTAGGGTAATCTGTTTTGTTACAGAGCTGCGAATAATCGCGATATATACCTTGGTTTTGAATATATGGAGACTGATTTACACAATGTGATCAAAAGGGGAAACATTCTCAAGGATATCCACAAGCGATATATTATGTACCAAATGCTGAAGGCAACGAAGTATATACATTCGGGAAATGTGATACATAGAGACCAGAAACCGAGTAATGTTCTCATTGATAGCGCTTGCAGGTCCTTATTATACAATTTTTCGTAGATCTTAGTAGAGGTTGGAAGATTTGCGTAGGTTTAGCAAAAATTACCACCCACATGATATATATATCACCCTCTTTAATCTTTATATATTATATGTTGAGTGAAACTCTTCTTTTTCACATATTTTTTTTATTTTGTTGTCTTTTATTGACATAACTATTACTTATTTAAAGAAAAACACTTTATTAACGGATTTATGTTTTTTTTTTCGCAAAATTTAAATATATTTTACGTTATTTTTAAATTTTTCGGATGTTTTGTGTATACAGACATGGTAGACAGTGATGTCTTATTAAGTGAGACGATGTCGTAATACATTATAATGTTAATTCTAACCCTATTTTGCCCATAGAATCTTACTTTACCGATCAAATGGCTTATAACAATAATTGACTATTTATAATTAATTGAATCAGGCGTTACTTTGCGTAAGTCCACAGTTCAAAATCCCAATAGACCAGTATGAAAGGTCTTTCATACTGGTCTATTGGGATTTTTAAATTGATTATTTATTTTCTGGTTTTAAACACTACAAATGTTCTGCAGGCGTGAATTTAAGATTTTTTTTTTAGTTAAACCCCTTCTGTGACTTTAACTAATTTATAATATGACTTATGGTAGACGCTACAACGCAGCCTTTAAGTTCAACTGTTTGACATTTTAATGTTGACAATAGGGTAAAACTAGCTGATTTTGGCCTAGCAAGGTCTGTCTCCTCCATATATTCTGGTGGGGAGGAAGGCGCCGACCCCTGCTTGACCGATTACGTCGCCACACGCTGGTACAGAGCACCGGAAATACTTATAGCCAGCAAGAAGTAAGTATTTAAAAGATTTGTCTGATATTGAATTGGTATAAATGAGGTTTTATAGGTTATCGCTCAATGGATTCGTCCACTGCCTTTTTTAACATTTAACGTTGATATTGATGCGTTTTATGATTTATTTAATGATCACAAAGCTGCTATATAAATGCCATCAATTTCTTGTGTGAATATAGTTAATTGCAAATACATTTCAGTTATGTGTAATGGTATTTGGTCGTCCTATAATAGAAGCAGAAGATCCATTTACAAGTGTAACTGTCACCGATCCAAAAAAGTGTGACCAGTTGCAATATAATAGTGATAATTTGGCTTTAAATTAAAAATGCTTTTAAGCCTTACCTCAAAACACTCCGAGTTGATTTCATCATGATAGTCCATACTATTCATCTTCGGTTCAAAAATAAATAAACCGGCTTCTACAAAACCTTTATCACTGCCCATATGTAATATTTAATTATTTCATGTAATATTTAATCACTTGCGTTGTATGTCTTCCGTTTAATTACCGTAAATTACATTTTTATTTGTATAAAGGCAAATTAATATTGAATAAAAAATATCTCGACCAACCAACCTTTAATTGTAAAAACTCGTTTTAATCCATCATATATATATATTTGGGATTAAAAACCTGGAAATGTAATTTTACAGACCGGAATTAATAATCGTACTTTAGTATGTTTACTAAATGATTAGTGTGGTTTGTTTCCTTCAGTTATACAAAAGGCATCGATATGTGGTCTTTGGGATGCATCTTGGGGGAGATGCTGACTGGATCTCCACTCTTCCCTGGAACTTCCACTGTTAATCAGATCGAGAGAATCATGGCTGCTCTGCCCAGACCCTCGTCCGAAGGTACTTCTAACAGTAGCTTGTCGCCTCTATTATTTCAAAGTATCTAAAGTTTTAATATATTTATGACGCCATCTTGAATTATTTTTGTATGCAATCGTGTTTGTTTAGTTAATTATATGAATTAGTTTATTTTTTTATATATGTAATGGATTATCGTCGAAAGAGATGGAAGAATTACTTTAATATGTCAAAGTCACATCGTTCTTAGATATCGCGGCCGTTTGCACTGGCTACGGTTCGTCGTTAATAAAAGAACAAGCGACGGGCAAATGCGCGGGCGCATCTCTGTCGTCGCTATTGTCGTGTGCGCCGCGAGACGCGGCCGAATTGGTCCAGAAGCTGCTGGTTTTCAATCCTGCCAAGAGATTGAGCGCAGAACGGGCTCTGCATCACGAATATGTGTCCAAGTTAGTCTCAGTAATCTAGTGTATTTTTTTATAACTAAGTGTTATTTAACTTCAGTTTCTACTAACTAACTATTTGAGAATTATTTGAACGTCTTCAATTGTGGCGGTTGAAATTTTGACAGATGCCTTTGTTTTGCCTCTATAACAAGAAAGATAATTGAATATTTACGGAGGCTTTCATAGAGTAAACGTGATGTATTTTTGTCTGAAATAGTGTTATGTAACGTATTTTACACAGACCCGACTCGTGCTTTACCGATTTTTTAAATTTGTTGCTGGTTTTAAATTGATTTCACACATACCAAGGTAGAATTTCAATAAAATGTTCTCTCACCCTGATTAGATTTCACCGGGAACGTGATGAGCCATCTCTCCCGTCAGACGTGCTGCTTCCCCTTCGGGATGACAAACAGATGTCTGTTAACGACTACAGGAATAAGCTGTACAGCATCATGGCGAAAGGGTTTCTAGGTAGCCCTCGGCTTCGGAAGAGTCATTCGAGGTATGTGGGGATGCATTTTTTTCTATAACCACATTCGATACACCCACAGATTATATATTAGTCACGTCCAATTTCGTGGTTTCGTGGTTCGTCACAAGTAAAAATACGTTCCAGGTCACCAAGACGAAGCACATTTTTTATTAAATCGGTTTAATTGAATCTAAAAGTGCATTTATACGAAGGGATATTTTAAGAAACAAAAAATTTTTTGTATTTTTTTTTTTATTAATTTCAAACGAGTTTTAAATTAAGTAAAACCTTGATTCTATCATATCTACATTATTTAGTCCCACATAATGTGCAGTATTTTACTGAATGGAATTTATAATTGTACTTTAATATATTGTATTTTAAAAATGTTTAGTGTCAAAACTCACTCTCACACGCCTGTGAAGTCTAGGAGTTTTCAAGACACTGAAGTTAGGCGCAAGATGCTAACATCATCAGCGGATCCCAAGCCTCGCGCGAAAACCAAGACCTTGGAGAAGCCCATCAAAGAATTTCGGTCATATCAAACAATAGCGGATAAGGAGAAATTGGGTTCGTATATATTTTGCTATGTTTACGATTAAGTTTTTTTATACGAAAATACTTTTTTCTTTTCTAAAGAATTACCTATTGCACGTTACTGCAAAATTAATTCTAAAAGTTAAAAAAAGAAGTCCCAAAAACATAAACTAAAAAAGCCCTTTTTCCAAATTTAACGAAATTTTATTGAATAATTAAATTTGGAATTAATTTATTTAATTCCTTTTATATTAAGAATAAATTTATTATAAATCAGTGATATACATTTCAAAGTAAATTTGTATCATGACTAGTAGTTTTATTTCTCTCATTCATCAATAGATGGCGTTGTTGCACTCTTAGATCACGCTATCATTGTACACCGCTAAACGGTACAAAGTGATTAACCAAATTGTGTGTAGTCACTCTGGTTTCCCTTCAAAACGTATAAATCTTTCGCCTTTTACTAAAGATTTCCGTGGAGGGGAACACTCAAATGAGTCTAACTCAATTTTTGATACCCTCTATGAGGGTTTATAAATGATCTATATATTAACTAACCGATCATACTGTAAGCCAGTCCGTACTCTTTATACGGACAATTATTACAGTTTTATGTATATAAATTTTACCTGATACATTTGACATATGGTATTGCAAAATGCAAAAACAATTAAATATAAAACGGACTCAAAACTCCATTAATATTTCAGTTTTGCTCCCATAGTCCATACTTCGATTTTTGAACAACAACAAAGTCTAGCCCTTGCGAATTATATCCTACTGGAAAGCTGTTTATTTGTAGCTTATTTTTCCATTCGTAGTTAAGCCAGTGAAAGCGACCAAGCCGTTCGAACACGACTGGCTGGGCAACTGCCGCGGGGACTACCTCGAAGCAAAAGACAAAAAACCAGTGGATTTTATCAGCAAGGACTTTTTTCCAATACGCCAGAGTCCTTCAGAGTCGAAGAAGAACCTTCAGCAAAGGAGAAACTCCACGTCGTTTTCAACGATCACGATTGGGGACTCGGAACTGAGCTTTGGGAAGAGTTCCAAACATGGAGTCATCACTGCCAGCGCTTTAATGGATCTTCGAACCAGCATACGATGAGGACGAAAAGCTTCGTGTCGCTATGTAGGTGAAACCAGACAAGCTTATAAGTACTCATTAAGTACAAAGGCATCATTTAATCAAAATTTGATTGTGTCGGTTCAATTCTTTGTCTATATTTATCTGTTTAAACACAGTCTTATACAAAATACCCCCGTTAGTTTTTTTTAACAATTATTTTTTAATGTTAATATATTTTCCAGTAGCTTTGATTTAGGCTGAATTTAGCCCTGTCAAAGTTTAGATCAGGATGAATTTTTCGGGGCTGCTTTAATTAAATTTTATGTGCATTTTTTTCATATTGATGCTATTAAGAATTTAGGCACATATTCAAATAAGAATCTCAAGTCACGATTTTCAATGTCAAAAGTGTCAAACTTTAAAGGATTGACGTTTTGTACGGACCTTAAGTGATCAATGATGCATATTATGATACTTTTGACGGAAATAAGGCACTCAAAAGCCGCTATTCTTCTGAAGGTACCTGCGGCTAAATTGATCCGAAATAAATACTAAACATTATTATACTAACCATTATTGCTTTTGCAATTGAACTATAAATAAATAATGAATATCTTCTACGTCGGTTGCTAGATTAAATAATCAAACTTGGAAGTTTTAGATGATATTGTAAAATTGCTTAAACCATTCCGACTGTTGAATTTATAATTGTTTACATCTGTGTACATAATGCTAGATTGAATGACAACGGTTTTTCTCTTGCGCGTTCTGTGGTACGATACCGTTAATCAAAATGTCATTTTTTGCCAGAAACGGTAAATAAAAATCTCTAAATTTAGCTATAGACCTGACAAACATGCGTAACCTATTCTGTATTGACAACATTAAATCTATCGATTTAGAAATATACAGAATAGGTTACGCTCTCTAAAGCATGTTTGACAGGTTTAAAATTAAATTTAGAGATTTTTGAAGTGTGTTGTGGGTTGCGATAAATATGATGTAGATGTCATAGTACATAAATTAGGACCAAAATTATTGTAACACTGCCATATTACAATAAATTTATGTATCGCTATATATTTGCTGTATTGTGTATTTTGGTAATTAAATACATTTCTTTGCCTAAATGCGACAGAGCGCAACACCGAACTATGGAACCACATTGAACCTTAATATTCCGATTCGAGTCTTGTCGACTATAGCGATTATCTCAGATATTTCAAAGTTCAGGTGGAAAATAGATTTCGTAAATTGGTTTTTCAGGTACCAAGCCCATGTTGCAATAATTGTGTTTTAAAATCATGATCGATCGATAATCATGAATAGAATAAGACGTAAATTCCTGTTTTGACTTATATCTTAAGGTGTTTAGATTTGCCGTTTGATACTTAATAAAGATATAAATAATATTTGTGTTTAATTTGTGGTGTTGAGCATATTGTATCAACATTAAATTAGGTATCTCCTGCCAACAATGTACCAACTCTTCTTGAGTCAGCTCTTGAAATATTATGTAGGTCTCATGAAATTGTAATGTATAAACTATTTGCTAAAGAAAGGTATATGACATTGCAGTTTCAAAGAATTATATATAATTAAAGAATTTTAAAAAGTTTGTATCAGCACAGATAAAACTTTTACAGAGTATATATAATAAGAATTGGTGGTACACAGATCTGTGAAAAGAAGAAAACAATATGTCAATATCAAAATCTAAAAAAACAACAAATATAAAAATAATGTCCGCGATACTTTTCATATTATTGCATTTATTCACAAACATTCATGCCAATAGTGCAAAAAGTATGGTACCTATTTTATCATTGGAACAAAATAATACTGAGAATATAACAGCTCAACCTGCGGAAGATTTAAAGGTAATAATAATTTTTCAATATTTTTTACTGAAAATAAATTATTTGTAAACTGAAGAACGGTTTCAAAAATCTCTCTATAAAATATCCGGGTCGGAGCGAAACGTGGTCGAGTGGTGGGGTGCGGAATTATGGGGTTTTTGGGTTTTTTTTTTTTGGTTTTCCGCAAAGTAACCCCTGATTTTATTTTTTTTTTCTCTCTTTAAAATGCAAATTAAACGTAAAACTACAATAAACTGTATCATTTTTATTATTAATTATATTTGACTGGTCATTTTATAGTTTCTTCCATTCATAATGCTCATAAACCAAGCAGAAGATACGAGCGAGTTTTGGCGGGAAACTGAAATGTTATCTCTGGTCAGGAACAATGAAGTGGATATAGATTATGAAAAGTGCGAACAAAGCAGCCCTGACAGATCCATCGTGCATTTTCCGAGTCGGCGTCTTGTTAGGCCTATCTGTAGGAGCACTTATGGTATATGGAATTTATAACACCTGGTTTTTTATAAAAATCAGTCACGATCCATTATTATTTTAAAATCGTTAAAATTAAGACCATTTTAACGATATAAATAAAAAAATGTGATAAGAATTGGCAATAACTTTTGCCACTCCTTAACACTTACAAAATAATCAGTTGCGTCCTTTCACAAGTATAACGTGGCTTGCCATGCCACGTTATACTTGTGAAAGTATATAATAATATTTTTTCTTAACTCGCCATACAATAATATTTTTTAGATTACCAACTATGCCCTCAATGCCCACGCTTCAGTAACCACACGGAATGCGAGTTGTTTAGAGATTCATGCAGGTTTGTATAGGCTAGATTTCTTCAAGAGCTTTTTAAGTTCCATAATCATTCTATAATGTGAAAAATACGTGCAGCTTTATAATAACATATACCTGACAATAATACCTTTAACTTGTTCGTTGTTTTACATTTCACAAAATATTGGATTTATCACATTTCATTACCGATAATCGAACTTCACGCATTGAGCAAAACAAGTGTAACCAACGAGGCGTTTGAATTGAAAAAAATAAACTATTGATTAAATTGTTTAATTTTTTTTGTTTTGTCAACCAAATATCAGAACTCGAAATGTTCTATGGGTATAGTTAACCGAATAATGAATATCTTAGAGAGCGCCGCGTCCATCCAAACGAGCATAGAACCTACTGCGATAAGAAATATGGCAAATGGCGGGCAATGTTTATACCAGCCGATTATTCACAGTGTCGGTGCTGCGATGAGTGTATCTTTTATCGAGGTAAATTACTCATAGTAAAGACGTCTCATATAATCTACATACTCTACGTCTACTCAGGCTATTTGGCGGTACAAATACAATTTTATTCATGGCAATTTATGATTTTCAGCCGTTTGTAGGATGCAAATACATATTTTGAGTATTATTGTAAGATTTTGAGTCACATTAGTATAATGGTTTTACAGTTATGTGAAACCGTTTTAATATAAGCTAAGAACGAAAAAATGTAACCGTTTTTTGAATAATCGGTTTTTCTGTTCACATCATTGATTATGTTCTCCATATTTTTGAATCGGAAATAACTGAATATTGTTAATTTAAACAGAAAAATATAAGCACTGCCTAGGAAAATATAATTTTGGTAAAGACTTTTTGTAATTTCTTGATTTTTAGAATTGGACCAATCGTGTGTTCAGGACGAATACAATTTTGATACGGATGAATTTTTACCAGTGACAACTTTAGGTGAGTGCTCTGTGTCCGTATTCAACAAGTCCAGAAAAATGGTTCCGTACTCAAAGGGTATTGAGACTTCGCCATCTGTTAGTTGCCAGATTTTTTCTTATGAAGCATGAACAAAGAAACAATTAAGCAGTTAAAAATTGCACAGATAATGTTAATATTTAAGGTTGTACCCAACGAAGGTGAATTGTTCCTAAAATTGTACGGTACCATTACGTACGCGAGTAATACTCGCAGTTGTCTGGATTTTTATGTATCGTGGGTCACACATGATGTTTAGTGAACTTTACTTTTGTTCATGACCCCTAAGATATTGAAATCGACGGGCAGCCAGCCATATGGTGGTTGGGTATCTATAAATGCTCCTCTAATTTTGTCAGAGGTAGAATTAGTCACTGAGTAATTTTTATGGTTCTTTGTAAAACAGGCTGTTTTGCGGGTACTTAATACCAAATGGAAAACAAGCCAGCTATTGCGATTTTCACAGATTTTCGCGCTGGATGCAATCCATACTGGGGCCACCCTGAACAAGAGTACAGGGCTCTGCGGTGTGATAAAATATTACGGAGATGTAAGTGATAAAATATATATGTTTAATAATTTCTTTACAGCAAAATGAATTCTTTGACAGATATGTTTTGACAGTTAATTTGTTGTGTCTTCAATTGTCGATTTATAAAATAAAACTAAGTATTATTATAATTGACTGGTATTTGGGATACGAGAAACCGTATCACGTTTCAGCATTCTTTGATAAAAATATGTTGGCTAATGTCAAATATTGAGCCAGACAATTGAAAATACCTGTCATCTGTCATTATAGCGTAACTTTTGTTTTTTTAGGTTAATCTATAAATGAAGTATTTATATCAGTAAATGAATTTTCAAATGGTGTCAAATTGAAATGTATTATCATATTGCATTAATTTGCAAAAATATTTTCAGGCGTACCAGTCAATGTACCGTTACTGCCAAATGAGACTTTGAGTTTGTAAGTTTTTTGCTACTTTAGGAAAATCCTACGGTAATTTTGCGTAGCAACGATTAGTATCTGCGTCAAGATACCGACATTGGTGGCGATTCTGATGTACACTCTCTGAACTAAAAATCCCTAAATTTAGCTTTAGACCTGTTAAACAGTTTTAGAAAGCGTAAACTATTCTGTATATCCCTAAATTAATAGCAATAAGGTTTAAATTGCCAATGTAGAAACATATAGAATAGGTTTAGGTAGGAATTGTCCGCGGCCCGTCCAATATAAGAAAATATTACAGTCGACGTAGCTTCCGTTACGATCCACCCAGTGGAGGCAGTGACTGCCCAATATTGTGTCATGGTTTTGACTGCCAAGGCGGTCAAGTCAAGGAAAAAGACTGTAAGCCTGGCGCCTTCTTACCAGACAAGGACCAGTGCAATTGCTGCGGCCGCTGCAGCGCGTATCAACGTTAGTACTTTCAAGAAATCAAAGCCTAAACACTTTTTCTATTAAATACGTAAGCTATTAAAGAAGCAAAATGATACATTTATACGTATACAGTGAGATTATATTAATAAACTAGCTGACCCAGCAAACGTTGTTTTGCCATACATGTGATTTCAATTTTCAATTAATTATTCGAATATTATTCAAAATTTGTCACTGCGATGGTAGCGCCGTCTGTCGGATCCAATGTAAAACATTCTAAAATCATCAACTACTAATAAATTAAAAATTAATTAAAAAAACATTGTCCAGCGGCCAAAATTGTGAATCTAAACCATTCCCAGATCCCCTTGAGCACACACAAAAAATTTCATCAAAATCGGTCCAGTCGTTTGAGAGAAGTTCAGTGACATACACCCTCACAGAAGAATTATATATATAAAAGATAACTGGAAGTTTTGACATTCTTCATTGTTACCGTTATATGAATGAAGTTTGGCATTATCGTTTTAACACGAGCTTTATAAATTCTGATTTCCCTTGCGTACTTCATCACAACGCGATAGAAAGAGACAGAACATTAGTTTTTCTCTCGGCAAAGAGGTTTTATTCTCTTGCAGAACTTAATCAGAAATGTGCTGAATTCAAGAAAACAGTTCACATCGTCAACGGCTCGAAGGAAACTGAGGTGATTTTTTACGTATAATAACAGGATATATTTTGAGGAGCAACCAATGACGTATTCATTTATATATGCCGGAGTAAGCGAGAAAGCGATAAGGCCACGTTGTTTGACGTTTGAGGGGTAGGGGTAGGGGTAAATGCTGTGACGTCAGATGTTTTTGAAATGGCGGCACGTGGACAGAGTCGTTTTGGAGAGTGGGGATTGTGCTGAGATCACTTTTGCTCGAGACTCCATCCAATTCAATTCTCTTGAACAAAACTATTGGTTTGGGTTGTTGTTTATTGGTTGGTCATTTTATGTGATTTGCGTAGTAAATACACATATATCCGTGCAAAGTTCCATCTTTCTAACACTAACTGTTTCGACGCTAGAGTGAGAACGGGCGAATGAACGGACATGACGAAGGGTTCCTTTACGTAGACTGCGGAACCCTAATAAAAGGAGCCTAAGTGACTCCTTATTACATCAGCTACCAATCAAAAAAATTCCTGTCAAAATCGGTCCAGCCATTCCAGAGATTAGCCGGAACAAACAGACAGACAGACAGACAAAAATGTTAAAAAAATGTCATTTTGGTGTATGTATCGTATATATATTCATATGCATGTAGTAAAAAATGGTTATTTCAATATTAAAAACAGACACTTCAATTTTATATATTAGTATAGATAATATGGCTCACTGAGACCATGATGAACAACTTATCACGCGTTGACCGAGGAGCCGGAACCAATACGGAATACTGGGTCTTACTGATACACACGTAAAATATAATTTAAAGGTTGAAGAGGAGTTCTTAGAGCCAGGTTGTGATGACGGTTTGGTCTGCAGACACGGTCTCTGTCAGGATATTCACACAGTTGAAACGTTTTCTGGACGCAGGAAGAGAGATGAGGGGAACGAAGCCAATGGTAAGGCTGCAATACCCCGTATTCCAGAAGTCACTCAAAACTTCAAGGGCTGTCGCATTTTCCGGTATAAATAACTTATTGGGAATCGGGTCTGGAAATGTTAAATTATAAACATTCGGGGTTTTTCTAAATAAAAGGAAAAAAGAATCGGTGGCGTTTGAGTTCAGTATAATATCAAGAATAGTTATAATTAAGAATGAAAAATAGAAGGTTTTATTCTTCGCACTTTATTAACTTGAAGTAAATTTATCAACTTCTTTTTCTTTGTTGACACGCGTTCCGGTTTGGTGTGATGTGTGTGAGTGGGTCGCCCCATTCCTCCGTTCCTCCTCACTTTGTTTCGATTGAGACCGCCGTATAGTCATGTCAAAAGTTTATATATATTTGATATCATCCTTTATTTGAATTTGAAATAAATATTCCGTGCCATCATTCTTCGATATCGAAATGAGGTTTGTTTTTACACCTAGTTTTAGATATGTACTGTTATTTTTTACATTTTAATTTTTAATTTTGACGTGAATATACATGACTAGACAATATAAATATAAACAGGTGGCAAAATAAGCAATGATCACTTGACACGACGTAATTTTATTTTAGAGCCATGTAAACGGGAAATGAAAGAATTTAAGAAAAAATTCGGATTAGATGGTCATCTTCATTACAATGCTCCCCAATGCACTCCTCTGTGGCTCTACGCACCTGTTCAGGTACGATATTGTGATGCATAGTGGAAAAATGCTTTCTCGTATATGATGATGATATTGTATCTGCGCGTTAAAATATTACCCGAATATTCAGTTTAACTGTGATATCGTCTATTTCCGAATTTAATTTAACTTTGACTTCATCGTCTATTCTATCTGAGAGACCCCTAGGAGCGGTATCCGAGAGATCGAGCAGAGCCTTCGAAGGTCGTAATGAATATTTAAAGTTGTTTTCTTAAATTATTATATAAATGTACTCTTTCCTGTCAAGTTTTGGTATATTCGTATCGTGATATCGTTCGTGCTTATATTGATAGATAATGTATTTGATAGATAGCTTGAATTCGATAGATAGATTTTTTTTAAATCCCTAATCGGCCAACCTGCCCCGGCTTTGTCACCGGGGCCGTGGTCTAAGCTAATCATCCATCCGTTCTTTCATCCATCATCAAAATGATTAACCACAGCGTCTTTTTTTATTTAGGGTTATTTAGGGTTATATTTGAACATACTTTTTCTTTCCTGCATTATATTACATTTTACCTATCACAGGACTCGGCCGCGATGCGGACGGCTTTCACTTTTCCGTGAGTATCCTTATGATATTCATTGGCAAGTGCGCCCCGTCCGCCTCGCGGTCCTTGCCCCTGATAGATAGATGGAAAAAGTTTCCTTTCCTCAGTGCCGCCGTTTCGTATGCTATTGTTCACTGGAAGATGGCACTTTCATAGAAGGCATAAAAGTACCACGCGTTGAGGTGTCTAATATGAATTGTGGTATGGTTAAATCTTTTTGTTTGCCTTATATATCTATCTCTATCTAGATACTGTTTTGTTATCGCACACAATATTTGGGAACGTAGTTATTAAGAAACCTTAGTGATATTAAAATATATTTGGTATATAAATACGGTATAGATTCAAACGTTAGTTACCTTTTTCAATATCTACACTATAGTTAATAGAATTAGGCGTTATTTCGCGGAAGTTATACAATTGTAATAGATCAATTTACTTGGAATATTCCGCGAAAAACACCTCAACCCCTCAACACCGGAGCATTCTCAAATCTAAAGTATACTAAATGAACGGTGTTTATAGAGGCAACATCCTGAGGATCGGGGCGAACCGTGCGTGGAGCCTTTTGGGGTTTTCGCGGAATATTTCTAATAAATTGGTCTATTTTATTTTTATTTTATGTTATTATTATTATATTCTCAAACATTACATATGCTTAACAAAAACCTTATACATAACATACAGGAATGCTAAAGTACATGAGAGTTCCAATGGAACCCCCCCCCTGTAGGCTGAATGACATCGTTTCAAAATGGCGAACTAATTATTCCTATACGATCCTATACGATTATTTATATATTATATTTATAGACTGTGCACGGGAAAAATGCAGGACAGGTTTGAATTTGGAATGCGACGGCTATGGGAATTATAAGGACGCGGTATTTACAATGCGTCGGTACCAATCGTGGGATGATGAAGCGAAGGGTATACTCCAAAATTAAATTTGTATTTTGACGTCACAGTTGGCGCAATGGCCGCCACGACTGCAAAATCGTTTATTTTAATATATTTTTTTAACTTACCGAGGTGTAATCGTAGCATGAAATATTTTTTATGTTTAGTATATATATTATTTATATTAATTCACAGTTAACATACCTTTATATGTAGTTTAGTTTAGTAATAAATAACTTGAGTGATTTAATAATAACATATTAAATATATTCTCTAAATAGTAATAGTATTAATATTTATTAATGTAATACTGTGTAAATTCCTTATAGTTTAGATGCAAATTGAAATAAACATTGGAGTAACAAAATTTTTCAGTTACGCAAATTCCAACTCTGACATCTCCAAGAACTGGATATGAAGCAGCGTTGCCTACTGAGTACGTTTGATTTTAATAAATGATGTTATTATTAAATTATTTACAATAAAATATTTAAATTAAATTATACGCGTTTTATGGAATTCTGTTTGATTTGCGCAAAAAATTTGTATTTTCACCGTTTGTAGATTATTTTTATAAAATATTCTTTTTATAATTAACATATATTAAATTTTATGATTTTTTTTGGCACCTCGAGAGCCCGAATAGACAGAATGACATAACGGCCACTTTTATCACAAAAGAGTTTTTATTTCGCTTAAAAATAACTGTTGGACAACATTTGCCAACAGTTTTCTAAGCTGTTTAGGGCGTTTTCTTTTTAAGAAAATGAATTTTTCAAGTTGATCAGAACTTCACTAACTTCCTATAGTTTCGTCTATATTCTAGCAATATGCTATTAGTTTGTGAAAATTAACTTTTTTTTAACACTTTTTACTATCATGGAAGTGATTTGATGAAAAATATTGTTGGGTTGTCGGGTCGAATGACCTCAGTTCCAGGCCAACACTGGGCTTTGCCAACACAGTGGACCTTAACAAATTTGGCTATATATATAAATTTGTTGAGAACGAAACGATAAGAGTATTTCAGCTGGTTTTTTGGTGTGACCGATTTTTCTTGGGAAATGTATCTTTTGTTCATCAAGTTGAACTTTGACCTTTATATGAAATTTAAAACGAAAAAATAGCAACTAATAAGAAGTTTTGTAGAAGTTTATTATATTATGTAAGACTGTAAAATTACCTAATATTATGCTGATATAAGCTCAATGCTGTATTAATTTAGCTCGATTACAATCCGCATCGCGCCTGCGCTTAAAATGATTGTTAAGTCAATACTTTTGACAATTTTGAAAATGCAGATTTTCTATTTCTTATGATAATGAGAAAGTTGGATGACCTTCACCTAGCACTACAAAATTATATTTCGGTCTGTCCTTGTGACGTCACTGTCACTACATTGTCTCTGGCTTGCGTGTTGGGAAAATTTACCCCACCTTGAGGAAATATTACACACAGAAAATATATTGTAATGTATTTATTACTTATATATTAACACAGATCGATGTATAATATATACAGCACTTTGAAGTAATGTTGTAGTATCCGATTAAAAAAAAAACAAACTTGATAATATGAAACCAAAAACATTATAATATAAATTCACGGCTTCATTCCTTTAAAAGTAATGCACCAGTCACAATTAGAAAATAATGATTCCATGCATTCATTATAAGAATAAAAAATGTATTCTCATTTATTTCGGCTCCATGAAATACAAATCCGCAACAAAATTATTTAAACTCCCCCACTTTTCCGGTGAAATACGATGCGCATATGGCAACACCAAACAGCTGCAGAACGCTATTCTTTCAGTCGATATTGTGCGCGTGTTGTGTTATATAGTATCACAATGCCGAATATAATTAACGAAGTTAAATTGGACTTCAAGGATGTGTTGTTGAGGCCTAAACGAAGTACATTAAACAGTCGGAATGATGTAAGTACATTTAGTGAAAAATAATAATATTGAATGTCTATTACGAGTGTTTTAGTATAGACTAGGGCTTTGTTTTATAAATTGTTGCTACACTAATAATTAATGCGATACTACTTGTGTATATTAAAAAGCAATTCTCAGTATAAAATTACTCTCTGTTGTTATATTCTAATACATTGAACATATATTATATATATATTGAAAAAACAATTGGTCCTAACTTTATGCTGTCCGTGTGTATATATGTGTGTCTTTGATTATTTGTTATATCATAACTCATAGTATATTAGATTTTGAAGTCTAAATTTCTGATTATTTTTCTCCTTCAGCATGTCTATGGCATAGAATGAATCTTTACTCTCGTGATTCAAACGATCTAGGTTTAGAGATGTTGCCTGCTGAGCAAAATAGCCAGTCACTACGAAATATACAAATATTAAATGAAATAATCAATTTAATCAATTATTCATACTAAAAATGATAAATTTTTAAAATAGAATAGAAAATAGACCGCAAAGAAAGAGTCTAGAAAATTTGAAAAACGAAAAAAAAAACCTCTCGAAAACGTGACCTCAACGTCACCATTCAAAAATATTTGAAAAGGTGTAATATATTTTAAGTGGAATAAAGTATTATTTTCTAAGTGTTTACTCTAGGCGAGGTTAGGTGCCCTCGAAGATTTTTTTTTAATAAAACGCGCAGTTTATAGTCATATATGTATTTATATAGTCCCTTTTTAAATGATCATTAGCACATGAATGATGTCCATTAACACATTATGAGTTGCAGCTACAGGTTAGGTTAGCTTAAAATACAAACCCATCCTATATTGATTATTTAAAATTATGAAAATATTTTATTACTGGCATTTTCATTAACTGAACTTTGTTAACAAAGATAAATAATCTATGCCATGATGAAGGGAAATAATTTCAAGACAACGCAGGATATTTACAACGTCCTTTATTGTACTAGTATTCAGTCTAATATATAAAATTCTCGTGTCACGGGGTTCGAACTTGAACTCCTCCGAAACGGCTTGACCGATTCTCACGAAACTTTGTGAGCGTATTGATCAGGTCTGAGAATCGACCAACATATATTTTTCATCCCCCTAAATATTAAGGGTAGTCCATCCCTAAAGTTTTAAAAAGAAGAAAGAAATTACTATAAACACGCTAATTTTACTAAGTTTGCAATATCTGAAAATATAGTAAAATGACATAATTGACGTCAGCTTATCTGATACAGAAAACACACGGTCTTTGCTTCGTCATATCTATACTAACGCTTGAAGAGATTTGAACGTGTTAATCTTAGGTACAGGATTAAAAATTATTTGCACCTCGATAAATGGACTGTCCAGCACTAATAATAAAAATAATGGAAAGAGAATTATTAGTAAGTTGCAATTTACAGATGTCACCAATCTTAAAGACAGACGAATCATAGAGCATATTTTTAATTTTGCCTCTTAAAGGTATTACAAATTTGAGTTCCTATTTGAGTTATCTCTATTTAACTAAGTTCAAATTCAATTGTACTTAACAAAATCGTCGATTAGCTTTTTCCAGATCGCATGTCAGCAAGTCATATCTTTGTAGACGTTATACGAGGTTATTTCGTTTGGAAAATTTGTTTCGTTTTTCTGTATTATTGACACACTAATGATGTCGTGGGGTCACAAAATATCTCATAAATATTTGTATTTTTATAATATACAATAATAAAATGAGACCCGCATCGGTAATTGCAGCCATTGCATATTATTTTATCAACTGCGTTGCCGGCTTTTATGGCTCTTTTCTTTCAGTCCCGATTTGACTGTATGCAAACGAAAGACTGGTGAAGCGAATGTGTGGAAGTTCAGGTTTGAAGACTGAAAAACGCAGTGAACATAAGCTGAGGGCTTAAAAATATATAATAGATATAAATATACTTAAAACACATCGGGTACAAGATTTTCAAGTGAATTAAGTCATGTATTTCTCGTGCGAGCAACAGAACTGGGAATTCTCAGCCGAGATCAAGTCAAAAAATAAGCAATCACGTATAACTGTATAACCGTTATGTTTAAAATTATAAGAAGTAGATTTATTAATTATACAAATCGGTGAATCAGATTGAATTCTTGTCAAATTTTAAATTAACGTAGGTAACCTAATGTTGGAAACATAAAATGTAACTGTAAAAAAGTAGTGGATAATATGTAATAATTGCTATTTTGATCGTAAACATTTGATTATTATGAAACGAAAACAAATTCTATACGAACCGTTAAGAAAACAGAGATCAATATTGTACTCGACATGACACCACTTTTGTTACCATGGCAACGATGCTTTTGTAAGGACATGTTCATACAGATTCCGTATCACTTTTAATGGATACGTAGATGCTGGATATCTCCACACAATTAACAACACAATTCACATTAATGTGTTAAATTAAAATCCAATTAGTGTAGAAATCGTAACCTAAATGCAGTTCAATCGTTACTGTATTTATAGTAAATTTCGCTACAAGTAATATATTCCAAATTAAAAAAAAAAACAATCGATATGGTTCTTAGAAAAATGGTTAACAGCTCGCAATGCCTGAAGGCATCTCTAGTTTAACGGAAACTAAATGATCCTCTAAATGAAAAAATATTGTCTCGGTATAAACTGTACTTCTTCTTATAGTGCCGTCTCCTTTTGGAGGTTGACGATCATAGCTAATCTGACTTTGGCAAAATGGCATGAAATGATGAATTTCATGCTTTGAACAAACCATTGCTGAAGATTCTTTAGCCAAGATGTACCCGCCACTTTGCCTGAGGAGTTCGTATTTTTTGGAGTTACGCAAGACATGACCGAAATATTCTTTTCTTTTCTTTACTATAAATGTACTTAGTTTTTCGAAATTCATTTATTACTTCCCTTTATTAACAACTACACGATCTGATCAGGCTTTAATAAGAACACCTTGAATGAGTACAATCATAAAATGATAATGCTTTGAATTGATAAAAAACGTCATCTCATATCAAAATATTTGTGAACGTCACGCGTGCTGTGTACGTTTTCAAAGATCACGATATTTCCGCACGTTATGTGATTCTGATGTACACTCTCTAAACTAAAAATCTCATATAGCATGTTTGACAGGTCTAAATATAAATTTAGAGATTTTATATTTATTTCATTTTATATTATGATAATTAACATTTCGTAGCACTGACGAGTCGTCGTTTATTGGAATTCCTTGGATAGGAGATGGGGGTTAAAAAACAACATTTTGGATGGTTTATTGTACTGAAATTTGTCCAAATGTAGTCACAATTTACACGCGATAGTTCTTATTTGCCGAATTTTATATGGATACAAAGCGCGTATCATTTTATTTATGTCAATTTTTAGCCGGGGATCAAGTAGCAACGAAGGAGGTCGGTTATAGGGTATCTCTATTATACAAACATTTCGGCAGGAATCTTAGACATTATTTTATTACTATATTTTATAGACAAAGTATTTTATTATACTACGTTTTTGCGTATATTTTATTTGATATAGAAAATGAAAACCCATTCGAATTAGTGTTTTAGTGCTAGTGTGACTAGTGAGATTTTGAAGATA
This sequence comes from Pontia daplidice, assembly GCA_963693355.1. Classification (NCBI taxonomy): domain Eukaryota; kingdom Metazoa; phylum Arthropoda; class Insecta; order Lepidoptera; family Pieridae; genus Pontia; species Pontia daplidice. The sequence continues at coordinate 2,329,256 of CAVNZL010000135.1, read as the reverse complement.
TTTAAAGTACCTATTAAAGTGTTAAGCCCTTATTAGAGACTGTAAGAAGTGTTAATGTACACTATTCTTATATTATATATTCTTTAGTAATTTAATTTAGATATAAATTACTCATTAGTCTTTCTCTAGGCTAGATAGTAATCCTTTAAATGATTTCTCTGTAAAGACAATTCATCCCTATTATAAAAAAATTATTTGATACAGTGACTCCGATACATAAAATATTTGTTGTTCCACAATTTTCGAATGTATGTATCCGTATTCAGAAATGAGGGCATACACAGTTCTACTTTATCAGCGCATTATTTTCCGTTACCTTAGTAAAAGTATTGATTTTAAGATAACTTTCTTTATAATTGTAGTATAGGAAATATATTTATCCAGTATTATATAAAGTACACAATTCAAAATGTACTTAAAAGTGTTTCTTTTATAATTAGTAATCCGTATAATTCAATATGTTAATTTACAAATTAGTCAAAATCATTTTCACATTTTCTCAAAAACATCTCACTAGATACTCCAAGATTTGTTTCAGTTTTCTTGTCCTTTCTATTTTACATTTCCAATTTGTTTCTATTCATCTTCTTGTTTTCCCCCTTTTGGGTGTTATCATTAATAAATGTTGAGTCAAATTATATTAACGGCAACCCTGTATGAGTAAATAGTAAATACAGTGCAACCTCGATATAAAAAAAAGGAGGGGAACAAGAAAATATTCGTAATATCAAGTAATTCGTTGAACTGAGGTTTGTTATGTTGAGGTTAGATTGGTCTAAAATTCGTTATAAAGAAGTCTTTACAAACATCATGACATGAATCGCACTATAAGATTAAGAGTTATATTATTGGTGAACACTTTATATGAAGGTTTTGGGTTGGCAAAATTCGTTAATATGATGAATACTTTTATATGGTATTATTTTTTGATATGGTATGAATACTTTTTTTTGTACGCAAAGAATGTTCGCAATGTAAAGGTATATTTTATATTGACTTTTATGGACAATTCAAGGGGATTAGAAAGAATTTGTTAAATCTAGGAAGTCGTTATATTGAGGTACGTTATATTAAGGTTGCACAGTAGTAAGTAAATAGAGCCTATGAATGAGCCCAAGACGACTTTGTTCTCGACGGGAGAAAATCTATCGTCCGATCGAAACTATCGCATATATTCACACCTTGATATTTCGCTGTAAAATCGCTAGGATCTTGCATTAAAATTGCGAAGCAATCCTTATGTCATATGTAGTTGGGTACTTATAGTAAGTTCTCTACTGTTTTTATAATGTTTATAAAGTGGTCATGTGTGGTATGTTAAATTTAGTAGTAGTATGCTGCATCTGCTAGTTCGAACGTTCTCACCTGAATCCGAGAACGAGAAAACGAGAAACATTATACTATCGTGGCTTCTCGACATGAGTCTGTAAAACCAAGGAGCTGCCTCGCAGTGAGAAGTCTACAATTATACAGGGAGAACGCGGTTCACACACCTACAGTGACTTCTTTCGTTCTTTCTCACCCCACCCCGAGAATATAAAAGCGGGACACACTCACGTGTGTCTGGTGTTCACGTGGCTTCTAGGCGTGAGTCTGTATTGATTGTCATTTGCACAGAAATCCGTGGTTCTAAATATGTAATAAACTGAATATCTGGAACTGAACAAATTTCGCCTTTTTTACATTTTTGGTCAAATGTTATACATTCTTCATCGACATATAGACAATGCAACAATATCCAAATTTTTCAATACGTAGCCATAGTTTTATAAAATGTATTTGTATAAATATTTTTAGTATCACACTTGGATGAGAGGACGGAAATCTCATTAACAAGGTTATTAACAATGTTTTGGCACTTCTATGTATCGAAAGCCGTCTTCTAGTAATCGCGACCGTCAATGTACTAACGTAAAAATAGAGGTCCGGGATGAACTGGCTTTTATCCAAATTATATACGATGTTAAAAATCATTTTGATGAAAATTATTAAAGTCCAAATTTAATTGTACTTAAAGCGGTCAAACAGTATACAAAAGCATTCATAAAATTACATTAAAAAAGACAAAAAAAATTGTCTTTATTATTAAAATTTATATTATGATTCTATTCAGATGTTAGATTCAATAATAAATATTGATTATATATATAAATACACCGATATAACTAATTTCCAAGTTGTGATCCTAAGTTTGATAACCTAGTAAAAAAATTATTTCAACATAGACATCTTATATATAAAATTATAGTGTCACAGTTTTCGTTCCCATACTCCTCCAAAACGGTCTCAGAATCGGACATCTATTTTTCATCCCCCTAAATGTAAGGGTGGTCAACCCCATTTTTAATTTATTAATTGAAAATTGAAATCACATGTATGGCAAAACAACGTTTGCTGGGTCAGCTAGTTTTTTATATAAAAAAGGGGGCCAACGGGCAGGAGGCTCACCTGATGCCAGAGGCCTCACTAGTTCCCTAAGTCCTATTTGTTCAATATATATTTCAAATCGAAATTAATTAAATTTTCTAGGTAGATCTATTCCGGGAGATAACGTTCCGTAACTCCGGTCAGACTTATCGTGGTGTTCCGGTGATGGCGAGCAACATGGACACCGTGGGAACATTCGAAATGGCGCAGGAGCTGTCAAAGGTATCGTAGCTGTCAAATTATGACATCTCACTCTGTAATCGCTGTCTATAATGCTGCCTAAAATCTCCTGTTCAATTACACCCAATAACGAACTGAACGATCTGTCGATCTGACGTTGTACAAACAAATTAAGGAAATTTAAATAAATTAATAATGTTCACTTGTCACCATGAGTAACGTCCTAAAATTCTCAAATGATACCTTTCATTAATGTATTGGATTAACATAGTTATGTTTTATGTTGTTCCGTGTTTGTCCATTCGAAACATACCATCGATAATGTATAATACTAAAGAAGTTTTGCTGCGTCGTAACTTCATCGTGACCGGAAAACTAAAGGAAAAGCAGTCAATAGTTATATGAGCCCTTATTATGTTTAAAGTACGTTACGAAAGTGATTTATTAGTGATATTAATTTGACATTTAACAGTTTAATTTGTATAATTAAAAGAATCAGGCGTTACCTTGCGGAAGTATATAGTACAAAACCCAAATAGATCAATATACAAGAAATACTCCGCGAAAAAACTCATCCCACCCAACGGAGCATCCGGGTTTTTTAATTTAGTCTCTCATACATATTAGACAATCGCAAGACAATCACAATCGGTGAATCTTATCGAAAAACATCAGATGTTGACTGCAGTAAATACAAATAGTTAATTGCTTATATATTGAAACATCGTAACTATTACATTGTTATACTAATGTAACAAAAAGGAAATATAAAATAAACAAACGGGACTTTGTTTGATAAACATTTTATAGTTGATGGCCGCGACTAAGACTTTGAATATAAACAAAAGACAATCATTCTCAGATAATAAAATTTCTAAGAATGATTTGAAACTTGCACTATTTTAACTTATGTAGACTTATCTTTTTTGTTCTTACTGTGAAAAGGCAGACTATTAGGCGATCATTAAGATGGATGGTAACATATACTACATGAGAAAATATTCACAATAATAGTATTACATATAATATTTACTTATCATCCAGTGAGACAGACAAAAAATGTAATATGTTTCAGCACGGCCTATTTACCTGCATACACAAATACTACAGTGTGGACGAATGGAAGAAATTCGCACAAGATAATCCGAAATGCTTAGAACAAATGGGTGAGAATATATTTTATAATCCTGATTATTGAAAATATTTACGTTTGGTTACACAAGGACGACCAGTGCACACAATTATGACGCTAATACAACATCGTAGTAAACTCGTCCCTAAATACAAAAAATCACTCTAATGTGCACTTTCAACTAAACATTCGATACATTACTGCTGACACGAGAACTTTCCAAATTTTTTTTCACTCTTTATGCATTAATGGACGTTAGCCACTTTTATGCTTTCTCTATGTTTAACATTTGCATTAAAAATTTTGGCGCCATGCAAAATAGACTGTAGAAGTTCGTTGTTCGAACCATAGATACCTGCTACTTTTATATCCTTGGTTTTTTTTCTCCCCTGCCTACTCGGCCTACCTCCCCGGCGATTCACGCCCCTGGGCCTGGGCCGTGGAGCTGCGAACCCATCCTTGACTTTTGCCTATCGAGGGCATTCTTTGCTTTATTTATTTATTCATCAGTATTACAATCATGTACATTATGTTATTCTTAGTTCGTATTACATTCCTTAGCATTACAGTTTTGGGTACATTTATATTCTACATTTCATAAATTTACTTTATTTTCTTTCTATATACATATGAATACTTTATACACATTATTTACACACATTTATTTTGCATTTATTAGTTTTACGTTATTACTACATATATCTTTATTTCCTTGGTTTCAATGTTTTTAAGCCGCAAGTTCGGGCACGGCAGAAGCAGATTTTGACAGACTCTCTGAGATTTTGAACAACGTCCCAGAATTGAAATTCGTCTGCTTAGATGTGGCAAATGGTTACTCACAGCACTTTGTAGAGTACGTCCGAAGAGTGCGGGCTGCCTACCCCAAGCACACTATCATAGTAAGGTTTTATTATATTATTTTTTTAATAAAACGATTCGGCTAGTTCACTAGAGTATTAACCACTAAAATCCTAAGAGAGAATTGTTCATTTTGTTACCTGAGGAAGATTTTAAGATATATGTGTTTTAATTTTTAGTTGTTTTATACATTATTGGGCCTATAGATCAATTTCAATTATGACTAGCTCTCGTTTGCCTTAATTTGACAGTTAGACAACGTGAATATTATAATTCGATTGTCACAAATGTTCCGCAGAATGTTTATCTTCTTCAAGATATATAAGACTTATAGATAGTCTATGGCAGAACAACTACCAGAGACCAAAACGTTTAAATAAACAAACAAGAAATATTATAAACTATAAAGCAGCCATACAGACATACGTTCTGCTTTAGATTTATAATTTAATAGAAATTCGTACAGACTATAAACTAAGACATATATTTTAATGTCCCTCCTGCATTATTTACAGGCTGGTAATGTTGTAACTGGAGAAATGGTTGAAGAGCTTATTCTATCTGGAGCCGATATTATAAAGGTAACTCTTTATATACAATTTAATCTTTGCATTTCCAGTATAAGTTATTTAGCTATTTTAATTATACTATCGTAATAGTAAAAAAATATTTTTTTTGTCTATCTTGCGAGATTTTAAAATGTATAAAATATTACAGGTTGGAATAGGTCCAGGTTCAGTTTGCACGACCCGCATTAAAACTGGTGTGGGGTACCCGCAGCTGTCAGCTGTCATCGAATGCGCCGACGCAGCACACGGACTGAAAGGCCACATCATTTCGGTAGGCTCAAATTGTTATCACTAGAATGATTGGAAGGTCGCTTTAAGAAATTGAATCGAAAGTTAACTCTTAAAAATGATTTTCTATAGGACGGTGGTTGCACCTGTCCCGGCGATGTTGCGAAAGCTTTCGGCGCCGGCGCAGACTTTGTCATGGCCGGCGGGATGTTTGCTGGCCACGACCAATGTGGGGGAGATGTAGTCACAAAGCCAGATGGAAAGAAGGTCAAGTTGTTCTATGGAATGTCTTCTTCGACTGCCATGTTAAAACATTCTGGCGGAGTAGCTGAGTACCGGTCTTCGGAAGGTAAGTTCTAGTTAAAAAAATCTTCATATAGATAACACAGTTTTGTGTACAGGAAAATTAGTTCATTATTATACTTTTTGTCAAACGAAGAGAACTTCCATGGTCCTTTTGATTACCAAACTTTGGTCGAAAATTTGTTGTTATTATGTTAACTAAAGCCGACAACAACAGAGAAACTAAGTCTAATACATAACCAAAAAAAGGGGAAAAATAGCTAAAAAATTAAGTTTATATACACAAAAATCGAAAGAAGACACTAAACAATTGACAAAATATATGTACTTTGGGTACCAAAAGTTTTTGCAGTCAAACCCGAGGGTCTGTCTACGATGATTTGCAGCCAATCCTCATTTTACTTTTAATGAATATCTGCTTTTTTTTACTTCTTCATTCCGCTGTACACAAAGTAGCGGACTACCTACATACCTTAATATTAATAATAAGACAACAATACACTTAAAATAAATGTTTAAATTGAAGTTAAAAAAATATAATTAAAAAAAAACTTTGTAAAGCGTTTTTACACAAACTCACAATATTCCTCTACAAGTATATTACGAAACCGTCAAAAAGTCAAAACTAATTTACTAATTATATTCCTAAATTTATATTTACCAAGTCAAGAGGGGAACAACTGCCACTACTTCATCCTTATTTTATTTTCCAGTTTTCCCAAGATCAACATTCAAACATAATATTTCTATTACAAGAAAAACACTTTATTATATATTATAATTACATTATTTTAAATTCTCTCTAAGGTCCACGTGACCACACACACTGTAAAGTACGCGAAACGTCGGTAAAATTTGAAATAACGTAAATATAATTAAATTTTGTAAAAATACATAGCTTAATCCGTTAATAAAGCGTTTTTCTTTAAATAAGTAATAGTTCTGGCAATAAAAGGCAATTATAATGTTTGCAGGTAAAACTGTGGAGGTGGAATACAGAGGAGACGTGGCGGTGACGGTTAAAGACATTTTGGGCGGTCTTAGGTCGACGTGCACCTACGTAGGAGCAGCCAAGCTACGGGAACTGCCCCGACGAGCCACCTTCATCAGATGCTGCAGACAAGTCAACGATACATTCTCGTAATCAATAAATATCTTTGAAAAATATGATTATATCCGAAGCGAGTTTGACTTCCTGAACCCGCTACACAATTTTTTTTAAACGCTACTAAATACCTTAATCATATGCCACTTATCGATTAGGTAAGTTTTTTTTTTATATAACTAAAGAATTTTTTGATGGCCGTTTTGTTTTTTGTTACTTTATTTAATAATATTGTGATTTAGTTTTGTTGTCTATATGCAATAAGCGATCTTATATATAAGTTATTTATATTGCGCAGAAAAAACTACCTTGAATACAGTTATATTTTCATAGTTCTCTGTGACTTGACGGGTGCTTAGCGGGTTTAATCGGATATAATTATATTTTATTTCCAACAATCAATATTTCGAGCTTCTGCCGTTATGTCCATATTGTGCTGCTAATAATAAGTAGTTAATTTATAAAATTTTCATATTGTTAATATGTATGGGTCGACATTGAAACTCCGATTTTTAAACATTCGAATACTCTACAGTTATAATTAGGAAATTATAGCATTTTTTTCGGCGACGTGATAATTCTATTTCGTTAAGTTTACTGTCAAATTGTATAACGGTTTAGTTAGTGTGGTATTCGTTACCATAGATACCGATCTCTATATTTGGAACAATATCTAAACAAACAAACAACCTTGAATCTTTGTTGAGTATTAATTATTAGTACTTAGTCAATTGTCATTTCACTAAAACATTTAAAATCCACGATCGTGAAACAAATGTATGCATAATGACTCTCATCCCGGTTTGTTTATATTTCAGTCAATTAAACACAAAGAAAAATTGCTTACATATTATTTGACAATAACAGCGTTCACATCTGACAGTTGCTTTGTGTAGTGCAAAGAGGTTTCGATTTAAAACAAAGATGGCGTGCTACGTAATTTTGCCTACGTCATTATATAAGATCGATAACAGATGACAATCAAGTGAAGCCTTAAAACGCAAGAAGTTAAATCAGTTAGTAATAACAGTGACGTTAGATTTTTGTCACTCGAGCGAGCCAATTTGAGAGTCAAAAATATTCACAGAGTTCGCAGCGCACACCTTATTTTGAGGCCTAGCTATCGAATCTATAAACATTTGTTGAACTACCTCTGGTATTGAAATAGTATTTTTAACTTTTGAATATATATTTTTGATATTATTTTACAGAACAAAGTTTATGTTCGTGGGAATATGTAAAATGGCACAAATTTGTCTCGTTTCTGCTTAATTTTAAGTTTAAGACGTAGTTGTTAATGTTGTTAATCATTATATCAATTAAACCAATAAATTTAGTTTCTTTTTTAACGAAACCATACGAAAGAAGTATATTTACGAACTACAGACTGTGTCTTGACAAACTGTCCTCTATACAGAAGCACAGAACTGCCTTTCAGTGTTTTATTTGCAAGAATATAAATGAACTTGATTACAAACGCATGTGAAAATGAAACGATCAATAAATTTCAAAATTCAACTCACAATAGGCTTTATTTTAAACGAATTCTTGCTACATTCAGCAGTTGTGCACATAGCATTATTCGTCGATAAGCAAAAACAAACATTACATCTTAGTTTAAATGACTGACCTTTAGGGCAAATATTTCTTAGACTTCTCTTAATAGGCACAATTTCAACTGAAACTGGATCTTTATGCTTGCATTTTTTTGTAGTACACAACAGAGTTTCGCCATCGCTAAGACAACGACAATGGTTACAATCATTAATATATGTTGTTAACGGTTCGCAGTAGCCAGCCATTTTTGACTGACTCAAGCGCTTTTCTTCAGTACCATGACAGGCAGCTTTTGTAGAACAAGTCTGTATCTTCTCGCCGTTCACTTCTTGGCAATGGCAAAGCATACATTTAATTTCATAAGCTGTGTTCGGAACGCAATCCGACTTTATGATATCTATCGCTGCTGTCCTATTACATAATCTCTTAGTACATTGTATAAGCTTTTTACCATCCCTTAGTTCGATACATTTACAGACATTACAATCGTTGTGATATTTAGTTCCAGGTGTGCAATCTTCATCATCTACAGGTGATGTTGTCAGCGAAAACTTGCCTTTAAATTTATGATCGTCTATATTCGGGCGATTTTTCATGCATTTGCGAACAGTGCATATTTTTCTATCTCTTTTATCACAATAACAAAGATTACAAACGTCATAAAAAACGACGTCGCTTTTAATGGCATGACATTCGTTAGCCGAGTCTTCAGGTAATGAGTTTTTATATTTAGCACAAGGCTCACAAATAAGTCTATTATTTCTCAAACATTTGCAAGACATGCAACCTATAGTGTACAATACATTAGTTTTACAAGACGCATATATCTCTAGATTATTTTCGTCTGCGTCATCAGTTCGAGCTATTTTTGTAACATTGGCTTTTAGAATTGGGTCATCTTGAAGACATGTATTTTGAGTACATAGTTTTGGGTCTAAGTATCCAGTTGATGGGCAAAAACATACATTGCATCCGACAACGTAGAGTTTAGTTGGTAAACAAGTGTAATTAGTAGTAGGATGTTCTAAGGATGTAGTTTCTACTGAATGTAGGACTCGAAAAACGTCTCTACATACAGGATTGGGCCAATTCCCGTCCTCTTTACACACACATAATATTGCACCTCGACGGTAGTGGACACCAGGAGAACAGGAGGTGGCTGAAGTCCTCCATACTCCGTGACCTTCCATGCCAACGTTTATCTCTTGGATGGCATCTGCATTACGGATACAATAATATAAATATGTGAAATGGTTGAATGAAGACTTTGCCCCTAATGCTTCGAATTTCGGAAGGAAAAATCAGTTGATTCTGATTTGAAAGAAATTTATTTATGTATAAGTCTCCATATAAGTATATATCAGTGAAATAAACAACAGATTTCGTGCTAAAGTACATTTCTAAACTTACCTTTAAAATGCCCGAACATGTCAATCTCTTCACAAACTCTCGCCTCGCAATGGTATTTCTGTCTTTCATCACACCAGCACCAGTTACAATCATTGAGAACTACATCACGCTTCCTACATCTCTCACTCCATAACGTGCTGTGAAGAGCTGTACATATACAATTTTAAGATTCACATAAATTTAGCAAATAATTAAAAAAGCGATTTTTGCCCTACCAAAAACTCAAACCTGACTACAAATAAAGAAAATCTAATAAAAATTTAAACAGAAATATGCAAACAGTTAGAAGAAATAGTAACTATACTCACGCTTTTGATGTCTATAAGAATGAGTGCTAATAATTTGCAATGAAACTATGAACACTAGTCTATAGATCATATTATTTAAAGTAACAAATAAAATTTAACCGTGCAAAACGTTTTATAGAAAAACAATAAAACGACATTATGTTTTTACGTTATCAAATTTTAATTATTGTAATTTTAATTATTCTGACCACACTGTTTCTCTACACACAGCATTTTACCACTTTGAAGGCAGAAACAATTAGCACAATTCTTCACAAAGGACTCTCCTGGGATACAGGTTGCTTTATTCATAAGCCTCACCTTACCACGTCTTAGGCTCAAGGCACCAAGCACATGAGACGAGTCATCATAATTAAAATATCGTTGAAATATTTTTGAATCCGTAACATCATTTTTCGCCTCCTGGAAGAATGCGTCTTTTAACAGGCTCTGAGCACGCTTGGAGTCACTCCTATAATTTCTCTCATTAAAAGTATTATCATTGACTTTTCGTTTACTTTCCAACAGATCAAGCATTTCATCGGTATTTAAATCTTTTTCGGGTGTTGTTGTTGGTATTATATTCGAACTTTTTAATACTTTCATGTTTCTTTGGCTTGGTTTATTAGCGTATAATTGGGATGCGGCTTCCAAAAAGTTATTTCCGCATATAGAAAATGAAAATTGACCGAGTTGGAGTGTATCATGATTCGCTACACTGTTGCAAACTAGTTTGCTTCTGAAAATACAATAGCAGATTTGACAAGGTTCGGATGAGTACCAGTTCCCAGGTTCGCAGCTGCCGTCAACATTGTAAGCCCTTCGTGTTTCAGTCGGACATTTTCTTTTTGTACAGAATTGTTTGTTTAATTTTCCGTCCGAGTCACATCGACAGACGTTGCATCCAACAAAAATATATGAGTTAGGTTTACAAACTGATAACTGAACTAGAAACAATGGGAAAATGATTATATGTCTGTTGTATATACGAATAATATTTTCATAAATCATTTACGCGGTTATGAATAGCAAAAATTATTTACGTACTTTTTTTACTTTCGATCCTGTTTATCAGCATAATAAATATTAAAATGACCATAGATGTCATTTTAAACCCTATTTAAATATAAGTTTCGTTACTTATTATTAAAAATCTAAGCTTTGCTCACAAAAGACCAATTCTTCGCTTCAATTACTTTAATTACTGTTGTTTCGATTGCAGTTGTAATGAAATTAAAAATTAGAGAAGCGGAATTCATAAATTACATTTAACCCCAAACCCCCCCCCCCCCCCATTTTTTCTTTTTTTTTCCCCCCCGCCCCCCCCCCCCCCCCCCAAAATTTTTTTTTTTTTTTGGGGGGGGGGAAAAAATTTTTGGGGGGGGGGGGGTGGGGGGGGGGGGGGAAAATATTTTTTTTTTTTGGGGGGGGGAAAAAAAACCCCGGGGGGGGGGGGGGGGGGGGGGGGGGGGGGGATTTTTTTGGGGGGGGGGGGGGGGGGCGGGGGGGGAAAAAAAAAAAAAAATTTGGGGGGGGGGGTCTTTTAGGGTTAAGTTGTATTTTTACGTAAATGTGTATCAATTCTTATATTAAGTATAATATATTAGAATCGCTTTATTCGGATTTATTCGTGTGTAAACAACATTTATAACGCCTGCTCGTAATCGTCCCGCTGAGTTTATTCTTTAATAATAATAGCAAGTTCTATCTGACAGGAGGGGTCGATCAATGTGACGAGATCTTTCCGCTGTTTTATACGTGATTTTCATAGTTGAAACAGATTATTTCATCTTTCATAAACATATGTTAGGTAAATACTTACTCGTTTCTTGATAGAAGATTGTAAATGAAGAAGAGAGGAGAAGAAGAAGATAATTTTTAATATTCGAATTGACCAATTTGTTAGGGATAAAAAATGTAGGAATAATGTAGACTGCACGTGTTATTTGAGACTATCATAAGCTTTAGAAAATTAAAGTTAAAAAATTTACTCAATAGTTTTCCTTGGACTAAATCAATTTTTTTTTTAATTTGATTATGAGAAGTCACTTAATTTTGTGATAAATATATTATAAGAAAAATATATTGTGGTTATAAAAGTCAATAGAACCAAATATGCATATGCCTGAGTTTTCTAACCGTAAGTCTTTAATAATCACGACAAACTTTAATTAAGAACAACTTTATTATCAGAAAGAAACGATGGCTTCTGATTGGTACAATTTGCGTTATCACTCCTAAAACAATGCTCCTCGATGACGTACCCGTCTTCACAACTGCATATAAAACACGCATCCATAATTTTCCCCGGTTTTTCACATTTATATCTTGTATGTTGGTGCTCCACTTTAAGAATTATAGTTTCGTTAGATTTTGTACTTTCTGTGTAATCTGTAAAAACAACTCTAGTTGTATATCATGTCAATTGTCAAACTCAAACTAGAATCCTCCTCTTTGTATTATTACTTAGTTTTTATTGTCCCTTTTAAGATGTTTGAAAGGACGACTAGGCATCATGATTGATGTTAACTTTTGTTTTATATTTGTTATAATTTAAACGTATTAATATTAACTACAAGTTTTACGTATTACACAGGATTGGTAAATATATTCAAATGTTTACACTTTTCCCAGCGTTTTAATTTGTTTGATTTTTTAGATATGAGTTAAATTTTAGTGTTGTAATTTTTTAAAACACTGTATTCATTGTCTTACTTGTCTTGTCACATTTTCTGCCCATGGGCAAGTAATTGAATCCAGGAAAGGCCTGTTCACAATAGGTTGTCTTCGGAAGCGGTCGACAAAATTTATTGATATTCCCCATATATGGGCATATGCATTGCTGGCATCTGTATAGAAGTTTTTTTAAGTCAAATTGATTATAAAATATCACAGTAAAACGGCCGTATCCGATGTAATTATATATGCCTATCAATAACAGTGTGGAAATGGTTTGAATTTATTTAAGGATTAATAATTGATTAAATATAATTAATTTATTACCTTATTATGTACATTGATCCAGGCGTGCAATTATGTCTTTCTGATTCTACATGTACTGTGTATTCCATACATAAACCTAACTCGAATCTCTTCACTCGATTGTGGGTTTCCGGGCTGGCATCTATATTTTCTGTATCTGTAACCTGATACAGAAATATTTCAGAATTGTATTACTCCTAATCTATATAACCTACAGCCATAGTCTAAACTATGTCTATAGTCTCTGACGCCGAATAGTTGAACCGGATTTAATAAATTGTAGTAAAATGGCTCAATTGCTAAAACAGTTTTGTTTATCTAGTCTTTCGGGAATAAACTACATTAATATTATATCCATCTCGATCTGTATGATTCTCAGCGCAATTGATTTATAAGTAAAACTAACATAACATTATGTGTAAAGTCTGTTACACATACAGACACTATGTTAATTTTAAAGAAATGCTCTCACCGATATAATGTTGGTAGTAACTGATTTTGTTATATCCTTTGTTTCATCACATGCCATGGTTTCACAATTTGCATATATTTTCAAACCAATTTCAGTACACATACAAATCCTGCATCCATTAGTGAACTCCTCTCCGGGGAAACAATAATCTAGTGTCCTTATATTGTCTGCTTTATTTTGTAGTACATTGAGAGAGAGCTCAGTAGCATTCAAAGGAACACTAGCGCATATATGTTCAGTACACACTCTGTCGGATTTATCTCCATTGGACGGACATACACAAACATTACAATCAACAGTGAAAAGATGGGCGGCAGTACAGTCGTTTGATCTCAGATAACTCTTCTGACAATGATTCTTCGTACACTTATCGACGTTTTTGATTCCGTCCTTTGGACAAAAACAGATGTTGCAGTCTACTTCGTAATACGCGAGAGGTTCGCACGTAAATCTTTCCATACCAATAGCTTGGTCGACTACCTCATCATAACAGTTGTTTTTGGTACAGGCCCGGTCTGCTAAAACTCCGTTATCTGGGCATATACAGAAATTACATTTCACCTTTGATATGGTACCAGGTGTACACGTTCCATCTGCATTTACAGTTGTTATGGGAAGTTGATTCGATTTATGTGCGGCTTCTATAATTTTTTTAGCAGCACAATCGTCGTAGGTACACCATTTTGGGTCGATTTTACCATTTACATTGCAGTAACATGAGTTACAGTCAACTTCGATGAATTTTCCAGGTTCACAATTAGTATTATTAGTTACGATTTCTTGTTTTATTGGTATTTTAATTTTAGACATGGTGCAAAATTTAAAAGTTTTATATCCACTCTCAGGACACAAACAATACCTTCCATCTTCAATGTATACTGAATTGGGTTCGCAAAATTCGTCATCTTCTTTTTCACTAAGACTTTCTAAATCGTTTAAATCTATGTAACTTTCATTTGCAATGTTTTCGAGCAAACGTAATTTGTTTTGATAATTGCAGATATTAGTGCAATAAGTACCACTAGTCATGCCATTTTTTGGACAAAAGCATTCGATACAATTTGGCACGACTTCACCGGGGCTACAAGACTTGCTACTTACATATAAGTGGAAATTTGGAGCTTTTGAGCAATCTACTTCCACACATCTGTTCTCATTCACAGTTCCTTCCAAATTACAGTCGCAGAACAAACACCGAGGCTTAAGAAAAGTGAAAGGTTTACAGAGCATTGTGGTATTTCTAAGTTGTAGAAACACTGGTTGGTTTGTATTATTTATACATGCAGTTCTGGTACAAAGATTTTCATCTCGATTGCTATTTTCGGGACACATACAAATATCACAAGCTTTTCTATAATAAGTGCCTGGGATACACCTGTCTGATACCTCCTTTATGGGAGACTGACATTTTTCTACGCATTTATCAAGGACGAAAAAGCCACTTTCGGAGCAGATACATTCAATACATGGAAAGATATACATGACGTTGGGAATGCAATATTTCTTTCTCGCAACTGCAAAATCGAAGGTTGTCTCGGTCGGACAGGATGAGTCCTTGGAGCAGTGGGCTTCTACGGAAAGACCAGAAGGTGGACAGGTGCATAAGTTACAATTGATGTAATACGATTTGAATGGCATACATTTAGGGTCATAAGATGATAAGCCATCTTCCGTGCAAATATTTGTGCAGACATATTGTCCATTTTGCTGACAAATGCACTGATTACATCCTTCTTTTACAATTTGTCCCATTTGACAAATATGTCGACGTTCAATTATTTTGCAGCTTGCATCACTCCATAAACCGTAGTTATTACAGAAGCACAATCGATTATTGATAACGAATTGTGTGTTGGGAACGCACGTACCTTGGTGAAAAAGTGAAAATCAGTAAAGGAAAATGAAATATCGTGAAATATATTAAATTTACTTACGAAAACTGTGAATTTGGTATGGCAAACGTGTTAATAATGTGAAAAATGTCACAGTCAGACGCATTTGGGTGTTGGTGATTGCCATGTTTTATATCCAGCTTGGGTGGAGATTGAAATTAAAATAATGGATTAATTTCACGCTTTAAGACTATTACATTAAAGAGTTCTATGCTTTATAACGTTTTTGATTTCGTAAGTTAACAATTTGATTTAAACCAAGCATGTAATTTAAATTTTTCTATATGCAATAGAAATCTGAATTCTGAAATCTTATTCATCTGAAATCATTCTACTAGCCATAGACATAACCCGTCTAATGGTTATATTTAAGAATTTTCATATTTATGCGATTATATTCATAAAATTTCTCTTGGAATGGATGTGATGGGATAGTTTTGATTTGTCGAGACTGACACTTTGAAAATTAGCTTTGTTCGCATCCAACACACATTCAGCTCAGTAATCGTGGTATCACTATACATCTTTGTCTCCAAAGTAATCACGGAAAATTATGTGAGCCATGAAATTTACAAATAATAAAATATATTCCATAGTCTTTAATGCGAAAAATTGTGAATACAAGAAGTACAGGCTCTATAAACCATTTTTTTCCAGGTGTAGACGTTGCTTTTCAAGTTTCAGCGCCTGGGCATAGTTGAGGCAGGTCTTTTGGGTGCATCTTAAAGTAGAATCCGGTTGGCAATAGCACTGGTTGCATTGAATGCTAGAAAATACATTAATCTCATGTCGCGTGTAGGTACAAAATAATATACAGAGATTTATTTTAATATTATTAATAGGTGACCATTTCCTTGCGAGTGAGTAAAAACGGATGAATGCAAGCTACGCCGTGCGAAAATGGAGTAATAGTTGCTATGGTAACGATAATATGGAAAATTATATGATTATTTATATTCTCTTGGTGTCTTGAACTAACGAGAAAGTTTACTTAAATTTCTCATCGATACCGAGAATTAATCGAGCACCATAGTAATAATAAGGTTTTATATACGTTGTATTTAAACCTCCCTTTGATAAAATTAAGCTTCTATTTTCAAACCCCACACCAGTTTGACCTGTTATAGCCTAAATTTGTGTTTAATTATGTGTTCAAATTCTTTTGAAAAACAATCTTATGGTCTACAATTAAAGTGTTCCGATAGAAATAATATACTTTTTGGAACTGAGGAAGCTCAATGAGGTCATGTACCCACAATATTTGTTCGTGAAGGTATGAAATGACTAAAACACTACATCAAGAGCTCACGAAACATATTCCCTATCATCAACATCTAAGCCCTATCTGAAAGGACTTCAAAGACCGGCAATCAATTTGAGTTTACTCACGT
Source organism: Pontia daplidice (assembly GCA_963693355.1). NCBI lineage: Eukaryota > Metazoa > Arthropoda > Insecta > Lepidoptera > Pieridae > Pontia > Pontia daplidice. The sequence goes on along the minus strand of CAVNZL010000135.1, from coordinate 2,312,463 downwards.
TCGAATTGGAAACCAATACGAATTACGTATTACACACTTACTTATATATAGTCCCTGGTACACATTTCTCTTTCTCAGGATTAAAAGCCAAGGGCACTTTAGCGGAGTGGAGAGTCAATTTTTCACGTTCCAGACACTTCGGTATTACTTTGCAAACAGTGATTCGATTGACGCAATTGCATTGTACACAGCCACGCGTTTCATCTTGACGACATTCTTTACCTGATTGTAGACAATGTATATTTACGTTGACTAAGATGGTTTCCTCGGCGAATAGTGATAGACACATTGGTGGCGATTGTGATGTAGACCTCTAAAACTAAAAATCTCTAAATTTAGGTTTAGACCTGTTAAATGTGTGTAACCTGTTCTATATATTTCTACATTGACAATTTAAACCTTATAGCTATCAATTTAGAGATATACAGAATAGGTTACGCTCTCTAATACTGTTTGTCTAAATTTAGAGATTTTTAGTTTAGAGTGTGTACATCAGAATTCCCACCATTATAATATCAAAAAGTATGTATATGGCATATCGCAAACATTATCTAATGCAAATATTTCGCTTATTTGAAGTGTCGTCATGTTTAAAAGACGTCATAGATAATCCTTCAGAGACGGTAATTAGATAAAAGATAACACAAGTTCACCTTAAAAGTAAAGACAATTTTTTTTATCCGTACCAGACAGATTCTTTGCTTCCATTCTGATGAGACCGATTTTCGATAAGCAGAGTTTCTCTTCACAAACAAGGTTATTCGATTGCTGGCACAAACATCCATTACAGTCAATGCGATACATTCTCCCCGGCTCACATTTATCAGAAAGACTTTTAAGAATCGGTAATTTTGATAAATCTTCATTCTTTAACGGCAATGTTCTAACGCTCTTTTTGGAATTAACTAAAATTTTAAAAAGGAACATCTTTTATTTATTAATCAATATTTGTTGAGAGACTTGTCAATCGCCACTGCTGCTTCAAGACAACGCTAGACCACACACGGCCCAACAGACGGCTACCAAATTTGAAGAGCTTCAATTGGAATGTCTAAAACATCCACCGTACTCTCCGGACCTGGCTCCAACAGATTAAAAATTTTTTTCCGAAATGTGGATAACTTCTTGAAAGGAAAAAAAATCAATTCCGATGAGGCAGACCAAACCGCTTTTAATGATTTCATTGATTCCCGTCCAAATGGTAAAAATTAGTAAAGGGATCAATGAGCTATCTATAAGATGGCAAAATTGTATAGATAGCAATGGTACATACTTTGATCAATAAAATATATTTTAATATAAAAAACGACTTTATGTTACTCCCATACAAAACGCCAATTTCATATGTATAACGCTCCAGATAAATAAATAATAATGTGACACGTTCAAACGGTCGGTAAGACGAATACAAAATAAGACTAAGAAGGTCGTGTGGATGGCGAGGGTGGTGTGGGAGACCTGCCTGAACATTTTTGGATCAGATTCAGAATGTTCTGAAAAAGGGGCAGGTCAAAAGCACCTGCAGCCAACTAGAATGTATTATGAATGTAATGAGTGTGGAAGGAGCGAGAGATGCAAGGATCGTAGCAAGTGGAGGTATGTAGTCTCTGCCTACCCCTTAAGACATAGGCGTGACTTATAATATAATACAATTAAACAGATAAAAAATATAACACACAGACACTATTAGCCATACCGGGGATCAGGGCAGATATTGTGTGCATTTTATTGTGTCCATTGCACCGATTGAGTCGACATTAATGACTTTTCAACAAAATGAATTTATGTTTGAAAAAATATCGATGATTTTGAATGTTGATATATCAAAAACTATATTATAGCGCCTCGTAAGCGTAAGTCAATTGACATGAAGGTAGGAGCGAAAGAAGCTTAGAAAGGACAAAACATCTGAGCGTTCGTAGATCAGCGGAATGAGTTATTCCGGAGTGTACACTTACGACGTATCTTGTCTCGGCATGACTCCGCACAAATTTGTTTGTACAGATGATTGCAGAAACAGATCTGACACGCTTTTTTAACGACCTTCCCTGGTGTATCACAAGATTCAGTTGAAGTACTCTGCACTAGTTGTGTTAGACTGCCATGTAGTCCACTCCTTGCTATTGTATCGTTTGATCTCGAGTACTTCTGTAATTATTTATTTAATATATTTGAACAATATGACGATGTCATTTTTGTCTAGTCGATGGAGTAGGAACTTAAAAATCTAATCTGTATCAATCGTATTGAATTTACGACCAGCGCCAAAGGCCACCTGTTTGAAGCGAATATTTCCTTTTTTTAAAAGGATTATAGCTCAACTCCAGATTTTAAAGTGATATATAAATGAATACTAAGTAGAAACAGTTTCGCTAAGGATAATTGGGCCTAGGGAAATAGCGAGCCCTCGTGGCAAAAGGTGATAGTTACCGTAGATGCATTTCGTCGTGCGTGTAAAATATCATTACATTTTGTCTTTATGATTTCTTGGTTTTCTCAAAATAAACTTATTACGAGAGCCGATCTCTTATACATAAGTATCTCTTCATCTTTTAACAAAGGTAAAGTAAATTAAAAATAATCATTGTTAACATAAATTTAACTATAATTTTGTACAAATATCACATATTTGCACATTTGACTTATTGCTAGGTTACTAAAACACGGATATAGAAAGCTCCAAGATCTTTGAGAATCTCCATGTTTGTTTTTTAGATATAGGAGTTGACCTTAGTAATATACTAATTACCTTTAAGCTTTTAACGAAGCTTTGCTCCAGACACGCCATTTTTGTACACATGAGAACATTATTCAGACCGCACCGACATGTATTACAACCCGATTTATACAATTGACCCACTCTACAACTTTGTCCTTCGTGAATTTCCGGAAGGTGAAAATTTGAGAAATCCTTCAAGCTTGCTGGAAAAATACAGTATTGATAGTTGTTGTTCTCTTTTAAGAAATTAGAATTTAGACGAAATTAGATATAAAACTGTTTGACAGGTCTAAAGCTAAATTAAGAGATTTTTAGTTTAGAGTGTGTACATCAGAATCGCCACCACTAACCTTACAGCTAAATCGGCACGAGCGGTTGGATTTCGAAGTTGTAGAGGCCACTATTATAATATTTTATTGAATATCTTTTCATATGAGGAAAAAAGGAAACTCAAATGCAAGTGTATTAAAACCTTTTAATTTGTGTGAAACATTAGTTAAAAAAAAATAGTAAAATCTGCAGGTATAATTGTTCGTATCAATACAGCAAAGTATTACATTATATAAACATGTACCAGACTATTTTGATTTTATTTTATCGTTAAAATGCTATATTTCGGTATTGTTAAAAGAACGAGCAATAAATGCAGAGTTAACACATATAAGCCTAGATAATATACTTTCTTCAGACAACAAATTTTTTGATATTATCTATGTCATCCTAACAAGAGTTTAAAGTGCAAGACCATTGTCGATTTAGTGAACAACAACATCTGTTACTTGAGAATTTGACCACTTCACCCGGAGTACAATCATCTTGACCATCTTCTGCAGCAGATAGTTCATCAAGTGTTCTTCTAGAAATATGTTTCTTCGTTCCACAGTCTCTTTTAGTACAAATTAATTTACCATCCTCATCGCAAACGCAATGGTTGCAATCAATATAGTACTCTCTATATGCTGTACATTTAGCCTTAAAACCTATATCTGTAACTGCTTTTGCGTCATCTATATTAAGTTCCTGTATTGGTTTGGCGTTTATTTTCTTACACAATTTATCAACGTAATAATTGACGTCACTACACAGACAAATTTCGTTATTCGTTCGTAGGAAATCTCCAAACAGACATGTATCAGCCTTGTTTGCAGATTTACAATGGCGATTAGTGCAGTTTGTTGCCTGTATGAGACCTGTTTTATCGCATTTGCATACATTACAATCGATAAGGTATAAACCGTTAGGTTTACAAGTAACAATGGATCGCAGATTTTCATGAATAATAACAGGGTCTGTTCTAAGAGTATGGAATATATTCCGACAATTTTCAGATAGCCATCGTCCACTATTGGAACACGTGCACACGGTGTGGTCTTTGATATATCTCATGTTCGATTGGCATTCAAGGGAGCTCCCTCCAAGTTCCACTGAAAAATGATAAAAAGTTAAGGAACTAAATTCTTTCAGAGTGTATATTTAAACTGTTCATGTTTCGTTTTACTATCCCGATATTCAGTCATTATCATTGCGATACATTTTATTTATACGACTAGGACAAGAATAATATTGTTACAAATATTTTTTTGTCAGCCTACTATAGAGATACGAAATACGATACATAAAAAATATAATTTATATACTTCTTTGAGCGCATTTTATCCCACGACAGATGTAGACCCCATCGGTATTGCAGACACAAACTATGCATGCACCTCTAGATGTTGCAGTTGCGATACATTTATTTAATGGTTCTTCTAAAAATATCAAGCATATTATAACAATTATTATAAAAAAAAACAGAAAATCAATTAGGTTTTTGAGGGTACTTACTGTTTACAGTTTTTGGCGTTACCCACCCAAGGGGTACTGGCAAAAAACAAGTGTAGTTAAGAAAGACATTCATCACAATATTTACGCGATCATTTTCTTAATTGTGTTTATTATACGTTGCGTTACAGTAGCCAGTAGACAAAATATTTTGACGTACAAAATGATACGTGATACTTTATATAATAAAATAAAATGGAAACATTAAACAAAAGAATGCAATAATAGGGGAAAAAAAAAAAAAAAAAAAAAAAAAAAAAAAAAAAAAAAAAAAAAGGGAAGAAAAAAAAAGGGGGGGGGGGGGGGGGGGGGGGGGGGGGGGGGGGGGGGGGGGGGGGGGGGGGGGGGGGGGGGGGAAAAGGGGGGGGGGGGGGGGGGGGGGGGGGGGGAAAGGGGGGGGGGGGGGGGGGAGAAAAAAAAAAAAAAAAGGGGGAAAAAAAAAAAAAAAAAAAAAAAAAAAAAAAAAGGGGGGGGGGGGGGGGGGGGGGGGGGGGGGGGAAAAAAAAAAGGGGGGGGGGGGGGGGGGGGGGGGGGGGGGGGGGGGGGGGGGGGGGGAAAAAAAAAAAAAAAAGGAGGGGGGGGGGGGGGGGGGGGGGAAAAAAAAAAAAAAAAAAAAAAAAAAAAAAAAAAAAAAAAAGGGGGGGGGGGGGGGGGGGGGGGGGGGGGGGGGGGGGGGGGGAAAAAAAAAAAAAAAAAAAAAAAAAAAAAAAAAGGAAAAAAAAAAAAAAAGGGGAAGGGGGGGGGTTCCCCCCCCCGGGGAAATTTTTAAAAAAAAAAAAAAAAAAAAAAAAAAAAAAAAGGGGGAAGGGGGGGGGGGGGGGGGGGGGTATTTTTTGGAAAAAAGAAAAAAAAAGGGGGGGAAAAAAAAAATTAATTTTTTCAAAAAAAACGGCAATTTCATAGGTAAAGACCTAATATTAAAAGAAACCTTTAGAGCCCAAGATACTTTACTGAGGGATAGAAATAGGTCGTACACATACAGGTCATATAAAATAACACTTACATAACAATGATTGAGAACTGTTTAGAAAACACAGCAGAAATAATACTGAAGTTGGAGCCATAGCGATGTATGGTACTGAAAAATTATCGCGTAAAACTCATGAAATTGTTGATAAAACTGCATTTAAGTACAAGGTTATTTGAACTGCAATTGGTAATTAATTAACTATTTAAATTTTTATTTTTTAACCGAATATTTGGCACACAAAAATAATATTTACTACTCTCAAGGTGAAAGATGTTATAGTTTGTGATGATAGAACTCTCTTGATAGACTACCAAGACATTAAAAATAAAACACATTTAATAAATTTTTTATTCTTCCAAAATTATTTTAACATTAACTGCCTATTCAAAAAATGTCCACACAATACAGAAAATATTTAATAAATAGCACAGCTAAACGGCTCACAATTAAATAATAAAATTAAACAATGTTGAACCGAATATTACAGATATTTGTATATTGCGCTGGTTGCATGACCTCCAAAATGAATTTACGTAAAAGCAAGGCATAAATTATATGTAATTATTAATTTTTATCGATTAAGCTTATGAAAGTGTAGCTTTTACCGGAAACAAGTACTACTCCACAAATGCTTAGAAAGCTTCTTCCATTAAACAGTTATCCATAATCGTTCTTCGAACATCTATTAAGGAAAAACGTGGAGTTTAGACGCAACTTTACCGCCATTGTGACATCATCTTAACGAAGTTTCAGTACCGGGAATGCGCATTCAAAAAATGTTGTGTCCAAGAGAGCAACGACCTTGAGACAATCCTCGTCAACTAACGATCGTTAAGACTCAAATCGATAACTAATGCTACTTAATACTTATATAACGTTAATGAAATATTAATTAACCTATTTATAACCTAAAACTAACAACATTACAAATAAGAATAATTAAGTGAATACTATCAATGTAGTTTAAACTAACAAATTGTTTTGAAGGCTTAATGTGATACGAGTGATTAATGGACACTTTCGACATGCGAAAAATTATTTATCGGTTATCATTGCTATTGCAGATGAAGTCTAAAGTCATGGTTGTATTAGAACCACGCCGAGTTTTGCAACGAAATTTGCAATGGGCGTCTTTCAATAATTTTGGACCAAATATACGTTGTATACGTATTAGCCGAGCGTCTACGCTCCGACACTGAGCCGACGACAAACTGTGCTAATGTAATGATAATAATTGATAGTTTTCCAATTACAGCACTACAGTGCATCATGCGGCTTAATGTTCAACGTTGAATGTTCCACCTACAGCAACGCTTCGCACAATCGAGCACTTTCAAAAGTACTGCTCGCGTGATATTCGCAATACCAACTCAGTGACAGAAAATTGTTGTGTTTTTTATTTAAGTTGGCATTGTTCGAAATTTTGTTTATATATTATCGTTAGTAATACTATTTTTTGTTGAAAAATTTGTAAGGCTTTCGTTTCGTCGTGGATTTTGGAAATAATCTAAGTTATAGTATATAATTCTTAGAACTATAAAAAAAAATACTCAAAACGTAAAAAAAACTTTAATGAAATAATCAAAATCCAAATTACTTAAAATAAACATAAGTTTTTAACCAGCTATTATTGTTTACCATATTATTTATACATTTATGAGGTTGCTAACTCTATGAATATTTTCTTTCAACACTGAACTTAGCGCACCAAATAAGCTTAGCTTTTAGCTCTGTAATTGGAAAACTACCAATGTTTGTAAACAATACGACGTGGCTTTAATACAACTCTATAACATAGAGCAATACTCATTTATGCAAATTGTCAATTACAATCACCAAATTGACCTGCAAAGCGTCTACTACTGCTCTATTTCCACTAACAATTAATTATATGTGGTTGAAGCTACGCAGGTTCTCATACTGGGATCGCAAACGGTTAAATAATATTCTCTTGTTCTGAAAAGTTTATTAACGTATATAGATGTACCATGGTATAATGAAGCAAGGTGTAATCTACAGCGCTGGGTTGATGTCTTGGTCGCAAAGACGTAGAGTACAGAAGGTGCTCCTTCCATCGGCAGAACAAGTGCAGTCTTTACAGCCGCGCTTGAACTGTTCTCCCGGAGTGCATCGGTAATTTGGATCGTTCTCTAAAGAGAATTAATTGTAAAATACTAACAGACAAATTTACTAGCAATACGTCATCCCCAGTTGCCTCTAAGAGAGTGCGTCGAGTGTTTAAGGGAGTATTGCTATTAAATTGGTCCTTTTTTTTATTATCGCTAGGGACGTTATTTAGGTCAATCATTAATATTAAGAAACACAGCCATTTTCTTTCAATCAGAGTAGAATACTGATCACTTATCTGTTACCTCAAAAGTGGTCTATATAATTTTCACGCTGTAAAGCTCGCGAAACGTCGGAAAAAAATTAAAATAATGTAATATACTTAGATTTTGTAAAATAGATAACTAAATCCGTTAACAAAGTGGTTTCCTTTAAATGAGTAATAGTTATGTTAATAAAAAACAATATTATCGTCTATAAGAATTTTACGCTATGGACTACCGCAAAGTAACACCCGATCCTATTAATAATAAAATCAATTGTGGTATTTTATAAAATCAGGTCATTTAGTAATCTTAAATACACGGGCAATATATTTTATTACTCTTAAGTATAATTAAAATTTATAATTTTAATTATATATCTTTTAACCCTCTATTAGTTTCGTCTCCCCCTCAAAACGTTACAATGAGACAGAGTGGTTTATATGTGTTTTTATGAAATCTCAAAAATAACTTTTATTCCACATACCGGGTGCATTAATATCATTCTCGCTATCATTGTTACAACTCTTCATGGAGCAAACCGCATGGTTTCCATCCGCGGTGCATTGGCACACATTACAGCCCTGGTCGAAGACTGAACCAGGTGTACAGTTCAGCTGCTCTTGTGACGCTACCTCTGGAAAAAAAATATAAGTTACCAGAAGTCTACTAAAAAGCTCAAACGCTTCTTATTTATTTTTAGTACCTCGTTTTGTCCTGTCGGCTCCATTATTATTGTTTAAAGCGGCGCAATCGATCCTCGTGCAAGAATAGTTCTGGCCTTCATTATCGCAAAGGCATTTGTTACAATCCAAACGAAACTCTTGGTTTGGTTGACAGTTCTTCGGTGCACCCTATAAAAGGCTTTCATTAATGATATAGGCACTAAAGAACAGTATACCTTTGATATACTAGTAGGTGGCGAGATGACGTTTCATATCATTAGTTACACGTGAGGTCTTACCAAACCTTCTCCATTTGTTCTATCAGGTAATACGGACGCAAAGAAGAACGTTCATTGGTGCATCGGATATTTGAACGTTTCTATTCACGCAGGTCACTTTGCCGCAGATTATTATAAATTATCCTAGTAGCTGATCCGGCAAACGTTGTTTTGCCATACATGTGATTTCAATTTTCAATTAATAAATAAAAAATAAGGGTTCATTGTAGAAGGGTGAGAATTTAGGATTGTATGTTGTATTATGAGAAATAGAAACTAAAAATTTTGTCTAAAAAATAAAAAAATAGGCGTAGACTACCCTTAACATTTAGGGGGATCAAAAATGAATGTTGGCCGATTCTCAGACCTACTCAATACGCTCACAAAGTTTCGTGAGAATTGGTCAAGCCGTTTCGGAGTTCATGTATTAGATTTTTATATATTAGATTTAATTATAATCGCATCGAAGTAACACTGCTGTTCTGATAAGGCAGGCTGGTGTAACTAATATTCAAAGAACACAAAAATATAAAACCAGAACTAAAATAGCACCAAGATTACATTTTTTCGTCGACCTACACACATGAGATTTGGAAGACATTTAAAATGCCAGATTAGCGTTAGAAGCGCATTAAATAGCCATTATATAATATAATTGGTGAATTGGAAATAAAGATCCAGTGCGAAAACGTGGAGACAGCAAGTGCATACTGTGTTTGGCCAAGGAGGTTTTATTGGCACAGATTAATGGAAATTTCAAAGTGCGAATTTCTTTAAGACAACGATGGATCTTCATAAAAATACACTGTGCACTCGTGAATTAGCTGTATGTGTGTATACCGAGTACCTTTAGGGTTAGAGCTGGCCTGGACGGCGGATCTGGGTTTGTCTTTTGCTGCAAAACATTTTTATTATTGTAAATATTGCTTACACCCTTTTCAGTTCGTGAAAGCCGTCTTAATAATAAATAATAATATACAGAATTATCCTAACTAGTACGCCGTGAAAATTATGCATAAATTTCTCTAGTGGAAGATGCTACAAAGATTTTGAATACAAACTTAATATCAACTAAAGAAATGACATTACCTGTGAAGTGGCGCGCTTTTTTCTTTTTGCGTTCTGTAACCAAATAATTTTATCGTTAATCTCTGGATCAGTATTAAAAACTAAAAAATTACCTAACATAACGTTTTTAATTTATTCAATAACTTATTATTATTAAAACAAAAGAATTGAAATAGAATAGAAAATTGAATAGTTAGTTAGCAGTCGTATTCGAAATTCGTCTAATCAAATCGTCAATATTCTAACTATAAGAGCTAAGCTAACGAAATTGTATTATTTGTAAACTTTGCTAGCTTGTAATTTAATCTGAAAGTGTTTTAATATTAACTAAAATATACAAGTATAATCTAATCCTGCAATTGATAAAATAAAAATAAAATCCCTTTTATTACATGCCTTAATGATTTATTAAATTTTAATTTAAATATTTAAAAATTAAATATATATAATGTAATTTTAATTATTTTATAATCGAAAAACGTATATCTAGATGAAGTTTTTATCAATGCATGCATGAACCCTCAATGGAGGGTGAAGGCGTCTTCCAGGTGTCTCCAGTCTCTCTTTTTGGGCAGTTTTGAGCCATTCCTTCCCTGCCACTGACAATTCAGTGCAACCAAATAGTGCAACAATCGATATTGGCTTATATTTAGACCTCGTTTCTTACATCAACCACACCAGGCCCAGCAACTTATAAGTTCTTATGTAATTATTACATTATGTACCTACTTTAGAATCTTATTTGTTATTTACTAGCGACCCGCCCCGGCTTCACACGGGTGTAATTCTGATACTAAATACACTACAGAAAAATACACGCGTCCGATCGCTGCTAAATTCAAAGTGCTGTGCTAACGCTATTTTTAAATCTGTAATATCTTCGAAAATATTCACTTAAATCATACAAGGCCATATAGATCTACATTAAATGAACAATGTGTTCAAGGTATTTAATTGGTTAAGGATTAATGCTGTATTGGTTAAAATCGCTTCGAAAATTAGCTATTAATCGTCGTAAAAAGTAAATGATAAAAAAAATATCGTGGGTTATCCATAAGAGATAGACATATACCATCACGGACTTTTTTGTAGACCTTTTCAATGTGTACCATACTTAGTACATTATTTTGATAAGACTCGTAGGGTTCAGCCCGCGTTGGCAATATAAGCGGAAAAAATGTAATTATTTACGATATCACATTAGAATCCTCAAAAATAACAGTACTTCTCCACTATGTTATTATACATATAAACCTTGCTCTTGAATCACGATCTATTAAAAAAAACCGCAACAAAATCCGTTGCGTAGTTTCAAAGAATTAAGCGTACAAAGGGACAGAGAAAGCGACTTTGTTTTATACTATGTAGTGATTAATTGATTGTTAAGCCTATTTGAGAACACAATAATAATAAAAATATAATTTATCATAGCATATTTACCTCTTCATCAGGTTCAGGCACGCAGACTCGCCGAGTGCAAGAGTACGACTGCCCATCAGAATTACAACGACACGTATTGCAGTCCAGTTCGAAGACTTCATCAGGACGACACTGCTTTTTGATGGTCCGTAAATTCTAAAAGACGATTTCATATTCAATCGTAAGGTTTGGATAAATAAATTTATCGAGATAATAATTCAACGGGCTAATCATTTAGTCTTAGCCAAAACCAATTATGGGAAAGAAATGATCGTATTTGATCTTTTAAGAAACTTCTTAAACAATATGTACTATATAATTAATTGAATCAGGCGATACTTTGCGGAAGTCCATAGTACAAAATCCCAATAGACCAATATACAAGCAGTACTCCGCAAAAAATACCACAACCACCCCATATGTACCATCTAAATTTTGAGGGTATTTGGCGAATGCACACGGGAGCATGCGGAGCGATATATTAAAATAAAACATGTTATGTCTCATTTCAGTCAGTTTATGAGAACTGAAAATATTTAAAACCGTTATAATTTCTAATCATAAACAATTGCGAATATCAATTTTGCATTTAGTCTCTCGCTTTTAAACATAGGTACATAAACATATTTAGGACAGTTAGGTAAATATACCTAACTGTCCTAAATATGAAGATTATTGCAGATTAAAATATTAGATCATACGTAAATTAAAAACAGTATACCTCGGGATTCTCTTCACCATCCTCGGGTAGGACACACACTTTTCTCGTGCAGAAGAAGCCAGTTCCATCATCATTACACCAACATGTGTTGCAGTCTCTGATGAACATCTTGTTAGCAGAGCATACAATTTTTGATGCGTCAACACTCGATTTTGGGGCCTTGGGGAGAAGTAAAATCATCAGAATATAATCAAATTGCAACCAATTATGATATTAATAAGACTCAATGTATATAACTTTCCTCGAGCGAAACATATTTATATAAATATTTATAGTTTTTAAGATTTGCACATTAAACAAATACACATACATACAAAATGTAACTTGTTTATTTAAAGTGTTACAGCGAAAAATAATTATTCTTGGTCATTAAAGTATGAGTTTTATTTTAATAAAAAAGTAATCTCGTAGTTGTCTCTGTTTCATGTAATGTTACTATAAATAAAAGTTTTATTGTAGAAAAATTAAATTTTCATAAATCCCAATTGAGAAAATTGCAATACAATTGTGGAAATTTGATGAAAAATATTTAACAAAAAATAAGTCCGTCTACAATAAAACTTTCGTGCCTATTCAAAATAATTATCACAGACTATGAATTATAAAAAGGATTTGACGCGACATGTCAAGAACGTTTGAAAACCATAAACTCGTTGAGGCGCCAAAGGTAGCGCCATTTTAAAAATTTGAGGGTAGTTTTGTAAATATTCAAAGTATTCTCACAAAACTACCCCACCTTGCTCGACCATTACAACCATATAATGAAATCTTCATAAAACAAACATTGTAGCGATTCTGATGTACACTCTCTAAACTAATCATCTCTAAATTTTACAAGACAAATTTAGCTTTTTCAATGTAGTTTAAGGTTTAATGTTGTCAATTTATTTTACAGAATAGGTTACGTTTATTTGACAGGTCTAAAGCTAAATTGAGCTTTTTAGTTTAGAAAGTGTATATCAGAGTCGCCACCAATGTTTAGGTGTCGAAGTAATATAAGGAATTGTGGGCTCATAAATAAAATGACGTAAATAGATATAACTTTAATATCAAAACATAATCGTTTGTCAATCGTATCTTGCAGTTACGGTATGACCGGCTTCCTGTCCTGAAAGAAAGAATTAACATAAAAAATTACTGCCATTCAACATTGTCTTTTATTAACATTACTGTTACTCATTTAAAGAAAAACACTTTAAACGGTCTACCGTGACCACGCACGCTGTAAAGTACGCGAAACGTCGGATTTTTTTTAATAATGTTAATTTAAATTGTGCAAAAATACATAACTTAAATTCGTTAATAAACTGTTTTTCTTTATTGCTATTTTCAGACTTTTAAACAATTTCCAATAAACGTATTTCCATGTTTAGGATAACAATAAATTTAGTGCATAACGCAAATTGCTTTTCAGAGGTCCTTGATTCGATTGGTTAGAATCTTGAAACTCATAAAATATTTCAATTAATCCTTAAAAAATCATTATCCGCCTTAAAGATAAATAAATTTTCTTGCAAATTAAATTTATTACAAGTATAAATTAATCTCTATTTTATCGTTTATTTTGTATAGTAATAATTATAAGTTCGGAGAGAGGAGAGTCCATTTAACAAACATTTAACAAAAATTTCAAAAAATGTAACTTCGCTGCCTACGTTTAAAAAAGAACTAGTACATTACGTATATTATAATTACTCATAGAAATAAAGTATCTTTACATACTTGTTATTTTTGAACGCATGCCGTGAGCGGGTAAGCAACAAAAAAAAAATTAATAATTTTAATAATTTCTCTTATAGGCGACAATAATGCTTTTTTAGAGGAATAAATGTCTTAAACCTAAAAATTAGTTAATATGGGAAAAACCCTGGCTCAGGACGCACACAATAAGAAGTACTTTATAAATAAACTTGTATAATTATTTCTACTAACACACACACTTGTTTGACTTTTATTCTGAAACGCTAGCTCGCGCCATTTTGTATGCTACCTCCCCGTATTCCTTTATCGTCTCTACAAACTATTGGCATACCTCCAATTCTTTGAATATTTCCACATCGTCAGGTAATGGACACGGCTTATTTGTACACGAGAAGTTACTGCCGTCTACGTTACACCGACATGTGTTACAGCCCATATGGAACTCAGCGCGAGGCTTGCACACTGAGTGTTCTATGTGGTCTGGCCCCTGAGAATTCGTTTATAACGTTGTAGTTTATACAGGGACTGAATCGCTAAAAATGTCCTGCTTAGCCCCTAGAGCAGGTTCCACCGGGATGTTATGAGGATTTATTGATAAAAACAAATATATTCCTAGTTTAGAAAAGGATTTTTTCGCTAAACGGGTGACGCTTAAGCCCTGGAGCAGGTTCCACCGGAACAGAAATATTTCAAACAGATATAGCAATGGAACTTTATAATAGAGTGCTGAGGTGGTGCGGCCAAAGAATTAAAGAGAATATTTTTAGGCACAGCGGAGGGGCTGGTAGACCTGTTCACAGCTTTCAGCATCAGAATATTTGAATCTGCTCGAGCGAGATAAAGAATATCAAGTGAAGATCTCTGACCATATTGGGAGATTAAAAGAGAAACTTGAAAACGGACTTTATACAAACTGGAACAATAACTTAGAGTTTTTTTTTTTTTTTTTTTTTAAAAAAAAGGCGGGGTAAGTGAACAAAACACGGGACTTAAATAACCGATAGTATTTGCGAAGCGACTCTTATAAAACAGGAATATAATATAATACTTTTTATGAACAATTAGCCCCAAGCTATATGGATAGGTTGTGCTGTGGGTGCTAACACAAATAAACATTAAAAGCCAGACCATTCAACAGTATGCTCATCAGACAAAATTTGACCTCGCTTTGGCATGTCCACTATGTTTTCAAAGAGACTGGCCCCTGGGTATATGAGCTTGAATAGCCACCATTATACTTACAGCTTCTTCCATAAAAACCTCTACATCATCATCGATAGGCCTATCATCGCAATCATCATCAGTGCATGAGAAGCTTTGCCCGTCAGCGGCGCACGCGCATTCCTTGCAATTGACTTTGAACAACGAATTCGCTTTGCAGATCGGCCGTCTTATAACATTGCCTTCAAATGAAGTTTTCTCGATAAAGCTTAGAAGCTTTTCCTGGAAATAACAACACCGGGTACATTTTGTTCTGTAAAAAGTAAGATTGATATAAAAATTGGTTGTTCTTTTATTTTTCGAAAAGGTCTATTTGATACATAAATCTAGTTTCGATGTTTTTTTCACGACCATGATATCTGACGTGGCAACCTGTCAATAATATTAGCCTTGATTTAATTCCTAAATATTCGTCTGAGTGAAAACAATTTATGTGATTAGAAGAAAATCATCTGTTAATGATTTTAAATGGCTTAATGTTATCTATAATTCCACGAGCGATGGAAATCTAATATATAAAATTCTCGTGTCGCGGTGTTTGTGGTTAAACTCCTCCGAAATGGCTTTCCCGATTCTCATGAAATTTTGTGTACATATTGAGTAGGTCTGAGAATCGGACAACATTTTTTCCCCTAGATGTTAAGGGATAGAATATGTTAATAGGACCACCTATTTTTATTTTTTTTATTTTTCTATGATACAGTATACAAAATAAATACAACCCTAAAATTTACCCCTCCATGATCAACCCCTATTTTTAATTGAAAATTGAAATCACATGTATGGCAAAACAACGTTTGCTGGATCAGCTAGTATTGTATAAACTAAACTTAAGCTAAATAATATAAATTAATTGATTTTTAAATAA
The DNA here is from genome assembly GCA_963693355.1 of Pontia daplidice. NCBI lineage: Eukaryota > Metazoa > Arthropoda > Insecta > Lepidoptera > Pieridae > Pontia > Pontia daplidice. The sequence continues at coordinate 2,296,679 of CAVNZL010000135.1, read as the reverse complement.
AATGACTTTGCGATTTAAGATCCTAAATTTCAGGTGTTATTCTAATATTATTATTATTAACACTAGTCGGTGCTCACACTCTATTAACCTATGACAAGACCTACCTTTTGGTCCATTAACTCCTGTCCTTCACCGAAGCAAGCCTTAAGTGTACAAGAAATGTCTTCACCATTTGAAGAACAAACGCAAACGTTACAGTCGACTTTGAATACTGTATTCGGTTCGCAGACTGATCGTCTCCGGATGCTATGCACCGAATTCTGTCTTGAGGACTGGAAATCGAAAGATTAATGCGCAGTATTTTAATATACACGTAAAATGAACAAACGAACTCACTTAGGATAAACCAACCATCCATGAACGCTGGAAAACTTACGCTGCCATTTTATTATAATCACAATTTTATTGAAATAACTGAAAGGGTGAGACATAAGAGTAGTAGGAATTAGACATAATATTGACATAACTATTACTCATTTAGAGAAAAACACTTTATTAACGGATTAAGCTATGTATTTTTACAAAATTTAAATATATTTTACATTATTTAAAAATTTTTTCGACGTTTCGCGTACTTTACAGTGTGCGTGGTCACGGTAGACTGACTTCAGTTTAACGTGTTGACGCTAGACTACGCTGACTAGACGCTGTACTTCAGAACGCGAAACGTCGGGAAAATTTAAAATAATTTAAAATATATTTAAATTTAAATATATACGGTAAACTGAAGTCAGTCTACAGTGACCACGCACACTGTAAAGTACGCGAAACGTCGGGAAAATTTAAAATAATGTAAAATACATTTAAATTTGGTAAAAATACCTAGCTTAAACCGTTAATAAAGTGCATTTCGTTAAAGGAATTAGACTTTCAATGTTACATTGAAGACATAAGAATACTTTAGGCCTTGACATTGACGACTTTAATATCAGCCAAAGCTGCACATATTGAGTTGTGTTTAGGAATTGCGATGCTGGTGAATTATGGATCCGAGTATTGAATTTACACGGTAAGCTTTCCATATGAAGTTATGTGGAATTTTATATTGTTCGTCTTACATAACAAATTATAAAAAAATAATATAGTGCTACTTACCTAGTGCCTTCACCGAGTGGATATTAACACAAATCACACAAAGAAGCCCAACACCAACGGCGAATCTTTTGTTTCCGTCAACACAACGTAATCGTCATTAATGAGATGTTCATGAATGAACGAACGAGTGAGTAATAGTTTTTTATATAGTGGTGCATTTTCATTCTGAATGTGAATGAATGGTGAATGGGTATTCACGAATCGTGAGACATATTTTATGATTTTGGGATAAACATTGAACGGTTAATAAATGGGAAAAAGATCGTACAGTTCTAGTAACACAAAGTGTGCGGTTACAAATGAGTGATCACGTACGGCACGTATTCAAACACTTTTCTCGACTTATAATCTCCAAACATCAAATTTAGAAAATTATAAAGAATATTTTCTTATATCTTATAACAGCTCTTGAAACAACACTTCAGTTTGGAATACGTTCTAGAATACAAGCCTAGTATGGTTTAAAATCATGGCGATTGATATTTAATGTTAGTGAATTTCAAAACCGAAACTTAAGGCCGAATTCAACTTAAAACTAGATCAAAGTGACTCAGTTAGAAACACTCGGTAGATTAATTCGTATTACAGTGAGGTGCAATGTAATGGCCTATAAAATAACAATAAAAACTTACAATAGAAGATGAATTCTCTTTATCCTTAGCCGGTTGCGGATTCCAATCTGAAACTGTAGGAATAATTATTGAAATAAGTCCAGATGACGAATTCGCGAGTCGACTATGACATTTTTTTTGATAGATTAGTGAAAATACTGGCTGGCAACTCACTGGGACCCTTGACTTAGTGGTAGTTCGATTCCAATTCCCACTCAATAAGGAAAAATCTAAAACCCTCACGAAACATGATTAAACAGACACGTAGACAATGTCTTCGTGAAAGACAGAAAATATATCACCTATTCCTATTCGAATAATAAATTTCAAAACAGACATCTGTCAGCTGTCATTTGACATCTGACATCTGTCAACTTCCCTCTGTGCCACGACAAATACCGTTAATTGATATTGTATTTAAAAATCGAATTTGTCATTTGGCGTTTGCTTAAAAGATTTATATAAACATGGAATCTCACCGGTGTATAAGGAGCAGCCCATTCTAGTACACATGGCGTGTCCGTCGGTCGTGCACCAGCAAGTGTTGCACTCGTTTTTCCACATCGAGTCCGGAGCACACCGGAGCACGGGGTCTGATTCATGAATCGAGGTTATAAGAATATATTGTCAGACCACAAACACCCATGTGTTAGTATGTACATTCAAAATCTTATAAAACTAAGTTAGTACCTAAAAACTAATATACTATTAGCCATGGAGTCAATTGCATGTTTCCCACAAGAATTTAAATATGTTTTGTATAGACGAGCTCACGATCGTCGCTTAAGAAGACACTTATGTAACGTACGAGAGCGTTCAGTTATTTTTTACATCACTCACTCTTTTGAGTCTGTGACCCAAAATGGCCATAGAATCGAGAAAGCTCCACCGATATACTGAGCCACTTCTAATCATGTTTAAATGTAATATTGTCTTTTATTAACATAACTATTACTCATTAAAAAAAAAACACTTTGTTAACGGATTAATTTTAAAATAATGTAATATACTTAAATTTTGTAAAAATACATAACTTAATCCGTTAACAAAGTGTTTTTTTTTTAATGTTTATTTTTAACATAGCACACAATATACTAAAACCTAAGAATAGATACCGTTTTCTTGTCCCGGACAATCCAGCTCTGTGCAATTTCTGAGACCCTCTTTGGAGCAGAAACAGGTATTGCAACTGCTTTTCCACCTCGTGCCTGGCAGACAGTCCTTTCCTTGTTGTAAACTCGCTTTTAATGGGACTGAAAATGTGTTAAATACAAATGAAGTGGATCGGGAAGTCAAAGTTTATTAGATATTTATAAGATATTATATGGTTTTAGACCATTTTTTCAACCTGTGGGTCGCGACCCCCTGGGGAGTCGCGAAGCTCCTCTGGGGGGGGGGGGCGCCAGAGGTCCAAAAATGGGTACTTTAGTAAAAAACAATAAAGCCAATTAATACTGTTTATTATTATTTTTTTATTATTATTGTGTTCTCAGACATTATATTTGCTAAACAATTCTTCCAAACAACAGGATTTTTAAAACAGTCAATATACACAAAATAAAAAAAAAAAAGAGCAGATTCCGATAATTAATTGTTAATGGTAATACTGTAACATACACATACATACATGATAAAAAACTGAAGTTCAAAGGGGGTCGCGAAATATTTTTTTATACCAGGGGGGGTCGCATCATGAAAAAAGGCTTTTTCATGTGTAAAATCACTGTTTTAGACCAAACTAATAGCAATAATTCGCGGAAAAAAATCAAACAATCGACGCACACTTCGTCCCGACACCGGAGCATGATGTTCTACGAACAGCGCTCATTGGGCCAATGATAATAAAACCACTTGTTTTGAAATGTCAAAATTTAGAGCTGTCAAATATGTCTATTTGTTTAGTGAGTTCTATATCAGACATTTCATTCTATATTTTTATCGTAATTTTTCAGTGAAATTATTATATTTATAATATTTCATACGTTTGAAAGTCGTATATTCAATATGATTCAATTGGATGTATAATCTTAAACTATTTGTAAATTGCACTTAAACAATATTTCCCCTAGAAAAATATATTTAACATAACTACTCACTAGTGGTCCTCGAACAACCTTTCATTGTACAAATTACTAGGCCATTATCGAGGCATCGACAGGTATTGCAGTCCCTCTTGAACGACGTTTCTGGCTTACACTTCAATGGTTCACCTGAAGATAACATTATCAGTAATAAATTTAAATTGACATTAATATCACAATAATTTATTTAATTTTAGATCGCATTCAAAAGATTCGTTTTGTATTGCCTGTTAAGTTCGCTAATCTTGGACAGTGTTTACATACATATGACACTTAACTTATTAAACGAATGGTTTAAGGTCCCATAAGGTTACAGCCATACCTTTTTCGAAAATTCAATCGAACCTAAGTCGTTTAAAGAAAAAAATATTCAGTCGGAAACGTGGGAAAAATTAAAAATAATGCAATTTTATTTTTACAAAAATACATAACTTAAATCCGTTAATAAAGTGTGTTTTTACTAATAGTTATGTTACTAACAGATAATATTAAAATTATTCAGCTTTAAAATATTATTATTTACACTTACCATAGGTCTTGTCACAGACGTCTTGCTTTGAGCAGATCGCCCTGCCCTCCTCGGAGCACCGACAGGCGTGGCAGTTAGTCTGCCACTCACTACCAACCAGGCACTCTGCTTCTATCCGCACATCTTCGTATGTACTGAATTCTTCCGAATTTATATATTCTGCAATTTTATTATCGTAGTTAAACTGTGCGACAAAAAGAGTGGCGGAAAGTTTCTTCTTACCCGCTCTACGGCCTTGACTTGCGAACTGGTGGTAAATGTAAATTTACGATTGATTTGTTTAATTATGATTAATTTGTTTATCTTGAGTTCATAAGTGTACATGTTTACACTAAAGTTGAATAAAGATATTTTGATTTCGACAAACTGTTACAAAACCCTAATAGACCAATCTACAAGCAATACTCCGCGAAAGAACCCACAACCACTCGACGCAAGTTTCGCCCGACACCGGAGCATCTTCGGGATGTTGCTTCTACGAACAGCGTTCGATGATGAGTGAAGATGAGTATATTACTCATTGCACTTCCGCAAACTATCGCCTGATTCTGGTAGTTAAGCACGTTGTAAATATAGTAGTTGTAGGAAAAAATATAGTTGCATTGCTATTTTTCAGGGTATAATTAATAATATCAGGCGTTATTTTACGGAAGTCCATAGTATAAAATTCTAATAGATCAATTTATTACTCTGCGAAAAAGTTTTGCCCTTATAGCAGAGGCAACATCCTGAGTATGCTTCGGTGTCGGGGGAGAAACATACGTGGAGTGTCGGTAATTATTTCTCGGAGTATTTCTAATAAATTGGTCTATTAGAATTGTATAAATTTCAGGGCTCACAGATGCCACTACCTAACGACTAAATGGGTGCAATTTTCACACTGCAGATATAAGTCAATATTCGTATCGCTAATGTGGCAGTAGTATACCATAGTATGAAAAGTTTTCGAATTAGGGTAGGAATATTCAATGCGCAATTAAAATTTCCATTTCGTACCAAAACAATAATAGATAATAACGTTAGTATGTAGAGTGTTATAGGATCCTCGGTCGGAGGTCTATGCTGCACGAAATAACATTCATGTTATGCTAACATAAAAATAGTGTGATCAAAAAATTTTTTACAAAAATTTAAATTCAGATTTACGATACCATATAAGACAGGTGTCTTTATAAATTACATAACAATATGATTTATTATGTAGACCACTGCAATACAATTAATAGATGCTTTTTATAATCTTATTACACTTTAAGACATTTAAATACTACAATATGACCGTACCTTTCTCTGTTGTGTCAGTAATACTTAAATCTTTTGCGGGAGCTTGGGCTGGGGCCCGTATGGCTGAAACAAACATAAAAAAATATTTATCACTAATAACATTCCATTAAAATTCATAAACATTTTAAAGAACTCTTTCGTCAACGAATACTTCAGTCAAAACGTTGAAAAAGAAGTTTCAATAAACTTGGAATTCTTTAGAAAAAAAATACTATTGCTAGCATATTTATAGCGCTTTATAGCGGATTCACTATAACAAATCCATTTTTATATATAATCTTTACGAGAGTGATATATACATTAATTACAAGAATTATCAATATACATTGTAACGCTTAATTGTCGTGCAAACAAAAGAGTTTTTATTGCAACTACGAACATAACTACAAACATAGACTGTATTACATATAGATAATATAGTTCCCCAAAATCGCATCCACAGATAACGCACCATTTCGGACAAATGGTGGCATCGCGCGGTCGATCATCAAATTGCCCTTTAGCCTTCACAATTATTGCAGTTCTATTAATAGCAGGAAACAATTGGCTTGATAATTACCCCCAGCTGTATCTTAGGATTCCATAGATACTTCAGAAATATAGAGTAAAAAGGTTGCATCACAAACAACTCAGATTAAAAAGTGAGATAATGCCAAGTTTATTATCTGTATGAGCGACATGTATTTTTAAATGATTCTCTGATACATTTCCACGCACAAATTGAATTAGTTACAATAAAGGAGTCCTTGCAAAACAAGATATTATAAGTAGTTTTATTAAATGATTGTCTTTGTTTAGTTAATTTAAAGCAAATAATTATATTGAATTAATGAATCAACGGCTTATCAATGATAGTGATTAGCTCATGCATTTCGTAGTAAATACACAAACAAACCTACGCTGTCGATTCTAGTAACTCGGGTCGCGCGATAACACTTGATAAGCACTTCATTCAACTAGTTTGAATCTCATTTGACTTCTATGGCCACATAACTTTAAAGAGCGAATATACATTCCCTAAGTAAGCTTTATTCTCAAAATGCGCTGACAAAAAATCTCAAGTGTACAGTAAGAAGTTCATCAAAATCTTTAAAAAATTGTAGATGAATTGTAGGAACTTCTCACGGGGTGCGTAATTGAACTCCTACGAAACGGCACGACCGATTTTTATGAAATTTTATAAGCGTATTCAGTAGGTCTGAGAATCGGCTCACATCTTTTTCAGCCCTTAAATGTTAAGAGTGGTCCACTCCAAACTTTTCTTGGACAAAATTTTTTAATTTTTATTTTTCTATGATACAGCATACAACGCTTAACATTTAACCTTCTACGATCAACCCTTACTTTTTGATATGTTAATATTTTTATTGAACTAAAAAAAATATTGCTAGAAATCACATGCGTGTCAAAATAACGGTTTCCGAGTCAGCTAGTAGTTTTATAAAATAATGGCCATTCATATTACTCACATCTCTAGAAAGCTAGAAAATGATGTTTGGTATATAACACAACCTGTAATAATAACTTAAATTCCAGAGCATTCGAACGAACAAGTCATGGTCACAAAGATATTTTTCTACTAATTTCTATTTATACAAAGCTTTGTCTGATTGTCTGTCAAATTGCCATTTGTCGATTAATTGGTGACGAGACAGGCGGGCGCCATTCCATTTATTGTAACCTTATGGTACTTATTAATTTAGCATATGCTCCATGCTAATATTCAAACGCAATGATTTTTATTGAAACGCCTTTATTGAAAGTTTCAATCAGCCGAATGTCGCGACGAACATTGCCAAATTATTATTTTTTGTCTTTTATTAACATAACTGTTACTCATTTAAAGAAAAATACTTTTTTATCAACACACAACCTCTCTGCAGCTGTAACTTAATTTGACAGTTGACACCTTTTTTCATCAGTCTACCGTGACCACGCACGCTATAAAATAAATAAAATTATTTAAATAATGTAATAGTATTAAAATAAAAAAAAAAAAAAAAACCCCGGAAAAAGGGTTTTTTTTTTTTTTTTTTTTTACCAATTTTCCCAAAACGTTTTTTTACAAGATAATTAGTTTAACAATTGATTCATAATAATTGAATAATAAGTATGAAACTATCTTAAATATTCCAAGAGATAATCCTCGTTAAAACTATTATAACAGATTTCAAGATTTCAATGCGTGCACGGCCTGCGTGTTCCGCGTGTTTCTATTTATATATTATATATATAACAGTTTTTATTTACTTATATGCATTATATATTTTTTGTACTCGATTTTGAAATCGTGAATAGTCGAAGCCAGTTGGTGGGAATTTAAAGTTATTTCAAGAAAAACACTTTATTAACAGATTTAAGTTATGTATTTTTGCAAAATTTATTTGTTATTTTTAAATTTTTCCGACGTTTCGCGTACTTGACAGCGTGCGTGGTCACGGTAGACCACCTAGTTAACTGACTCATCGGTGTCAGATTCCGCGAGATGGTCTCATGTATCGAAAATAGAGAATTTGAAATGTATGCACTAATTCGTGTTAATTTGCCATTAAAATTTACATTTTAAAAGTAACAAGAACGATTAGTAAACCTTGTGCGTTCGACATCTTTATGCACTTTTCCTACTATGTTTTCCGGAAGGAGCAGTCAAAAAGTATGTACCGTAATTTTAACTGATCGTCCTTTCCTTACTTCGTGGAGGTGATACATTACAGATTTTTATCGAGTCAATATTATAGATTTTTTAAATTAATTTATCGATTTAAAACTGGAGCCAGTTACAGTATGTATAGATAATCAATTGTGGCTAGATGCTTGAGAATAAACTGTGAAAACGAAATGGTGCGTTTGGCGCGCTAATTGACAGACAGTGACAAATAACAATCAATTGAGTCCGCCATTGTTATGACTTCTGTTTTTAAACCCTGCTAAACAAACAGCGCGGTTCCGATTCAAGTTCAGAATCGCTCATAATTCCAGTTTAGCTAAAAATAAACACATCAAACGGTAATAAAAAAATTTATTACACAAATGAATGAGAAAAATGTTGATGACGTCTAAGTTTACTGTTCATAAATGCCTAGTATCCGGTTTGGAGTACTTTGATGTCAGATTTTCGCACTTTTTTTCGAGGAACTAATGATTTTCGGTTTGCTTCATACTCTACATTATCTCTCTTACCATAGTCAACAGCACGGTAAAAGAGATTGGACCTCAGAGTTACCTAATCAGTCACAGCTTCACCAAACTGTGTTTGATTCCTTAATCATTTATTGTTGGCAACAATTAAATTAATGTTGATATGAAAATTTGATGACTATAGTTCTAGTAGTTTATACTATTACCTAGTTTAATATTGTAATTTAATGTTCCTGGATATTATCATATTATTTAAGTCACGGACGACTACAACTTTGTAATAAAGTTCTTTAAACCTTAAACCTTTATTTGTATTTACGAGTCATAGTCTTCCATTTTGGTGTCTTACGTAAAATAAAACAGAAATTGTGTTCGTTCGATTATGGTGTGACATGTCAAACGTCATAATTTGCCGCCATTTGTCAAGCTTTACAAGCGATTACTTTTACATTCTCACATATTAGAAATTAACATAACTGCTGTAGCGAAGTATAGAGTTTATATTATTATATTAAATAGTTGGTATTATATTAAATACCTATTTATTTGTGACCGGTAAAGAAGGAAAACCGTAAACTGGTCCATTGACATTAGAAGCGGAACCTATTTTACCGTTACATGAAATGTTCGTAGTACATTCTAGGACATAGCTGTTTTTGTAGCAATATTATTTTTCCATATAAAAGAATAATTAATATTTGTAAATTAAAATGCTTTACAATTGAAAAATTGAACGAAAATAAATAATGGACGACATTTTGACAGATAAAAAATACGCGCTGTATTTTACAGCCGTAATATTCTATTGTGTTACCTTTTTCGGTCTCATGTATTAATGCTGCGATCTAAAACAATATCATATTACAAATGGGCATGTGTCGCATACGTAAACGCTTATCAAAGGTCGCGGTATCTCTCATTCATAATATTATGATGTCATAAACACGCGGCCGCCATCCTTCCGGGATTTGACGATTCTGTTATATACTTGAACCACCTCGTCAATTCACTTGTAACTCCCCAATAGAGCATGGACCAGTCTGATCGATCATCAGAGAATCCGTTACCTTATCAGATCTTATAATAATTGAATTACATGATACTTTACATGTATCGGAAGACCCCAGAATCGTTTAGTTCCTACGTATTTTTATCACTAAACTTTTTAAGCCTACATAATTAATTTCAATTACGACAATAAAAGAATACTTTTCTTATGTCAAGTGTTGTGTGTGTGATGTTGTTTGTGTGTGTGAATCCAGTATAATCTGTGTTATACCATCAACAACTGCTCTACATTTAACTATGTCCTACCGTGCGAGTTAGGCATTCGCTTAGACTCAAAACTGTTTTTTATATATAACTTAAAATAGTAGAAACGGATATATATATATATAGATACAGCATCTATGACTCCACAGAGCTATATATTATAAGCCATCAGTAAACGAAGCGGGCAATAGCCGATACACAAGAATCGATATGGAAGATTCAAACTGGAAGCGCAAATACCATGCAAATTGTTTTTTGATATTTTATTAGCGTGGTTGAGCAAGTTTGCGACGCGTAACGGTTCATTTGACCTCAACGTTAGTAAATGAATTTGCTTATTATCCTGTTTGCATCTTACGTGTAGAAAGCAAGTTATGACTAAGCGTAAGAGAGCTTCGATTGTGCGATTTTTAGCGGCTGAAAGCAGATCTGATAATTATACTCAAAAACATAACTTAAGTCCCTGATATGCAAAAGTCGGTTTTGGGTTCTTAGCTCCACGGCCCCGGGGCGTGAGTCGCCGGGGAGGTAGGCCAAGTAGGCAGGGGCATCAAATAATAAAAAAAAAGATAATTATACTCAATTATAACAAACCTCCTTTAAAGAAAAACACTTTGTTCAGCTATGTATTTTTACAAAATGTAAGTATATTACATTGTTTTAAATTTTCCCGACGTTTCGCGTTCTACAGTGATCACGGTAGACGCAAGTTGAAATGAATAAAAGTTATGTCATTTAAGACAATATTAAACCTCGTTTAGTGAAAAATTTACCAACAAAATTTGAGAATTGATTTATATGCAAGCAATTTTTTCCCTCATTGTATGAGAGGCTTATTAAATTAGATTGGCAGACCACAGTAGAGAAGCACACTAAGCAATGTATTTGTACCTTTTAAATAATATAATATACATCCTCTTTGACATTGAAACATCACTTAAGATCAAAATCGTAGACAGTAATGTCAACCGGATGCATCTTAATTAATTAATTGGCAACACGATAATTGTCAAACTAATTGGTCCAAGGCTTGTCCACAGAAAAAAGGTTTCTCACAGATAATAATCGTATTGTGTCATTGTTGTCATAATTGAAATTAATTATCTAGGACAGTTGTATTGGTTGTTTTTACAAAAAAAAAACATTTGAATTATGTTTGTAAATGCTAGTTATCAGTGATTCATTGAGTTTTTGCTATGAAAAACATCGACACGAAATAAAAAATGTATATACTGAGAACGGTTGACCAGATTGTCGCAGGAAATCCCAGACTGGGTATGGGTACCATTATCTGGGTTTTCCTGTGAAAAAACAAGCGTTAAATACTAATCCAGATACTCATAGAATATCTTTCTACCAGTTAAGTATATAGTAAAATAATATTTCAATACATACTATGATTAGAATGATAAAAAGTTACAAAGATTAAAATACTTAACCTGATCTATAACTAACATTACAGTAGTAATTATCTAACCTTACGCTTATACGGAAATTAGAAACGCTTATATTCTGGATAATATTTAATCTCACAGCACTGGAGTCTGGAGGTGGCCCATGGCCCATACCTCTATATACCCCTTATTAAGAAAACGAAGGACAGTACAACTCCTAAGACCCCGGCGTGTAGACCTCGTTAAGCGTCATTCTGTGCTCGCTTGCCTTTGAATTTTTATATTAATTTCGATAAAATCGAAACTCCTAAAAACTATTTCTATTCTTTCGAAGTATAGAAAAAAAGAATAGTACTAATTCAATACGATAATCCACAACACCATATTTTAGACCCTTTATCTGTGGTGATATTTGAATTACGATTGCTGTTTAGGTATGACGTTTATAACAAACTTATTATTATTAACTACCTTATATTAATTAATTCAGAGAACAAGACTGTTTAAATGCAACTGATAATTCAATACTTGTTATAAAACATTATTTAAATGAAACATTCGTTTTCCGCTAAAATTGTACTGTATCCAAGTATATGAAAATGACAATATGCAAATCTTGACAATATTTTACGCCTTCAAATGCTCATTGTAAGATATTTCTATCTTTCAAATTAGTATTAATTTATCTCTAATTGGTTCAAAATTCAGTTGACAGTTTTATAAGCAAATTCAGGGATCTTGTGACACTATTTCCAATATAGAAATGACAATCGATTGCTGGGTATTTCCTAAGCTGTACCTGTTGTTTTTAACTTGACGGGTTAATATATCGCTACGACTCGTTAATCCTCGTTTACTTAATTATGCAAATCTGTTATAAAAAACAATTAGCATTCTTAGCTATATCCTGACAATAGTCTTGCAGCATGGATGCGAAGCAATTATTGTTAGATGGGAACAGAAGATGAGACCTGGTTATAGCCGCGCTACCAACACAGCCATTGGAACGGCTCGAATCAAAAACTAAAAAAACGTCTTGCAAAAACTTGAAGAGATTTTTGGAAACCACGGAATTTCTCTTTACATTTAGCAGGTATTTCTTCAATTTTATGTGCAAAAAATAGTAGTAAGTTATTACTACTATAATTAATATACGAATTAAGAATATATCTTTTGATCATATACCTTTATTTGTATAAGCAGTAGGAATGCCTTACTAAAACGCTAAAACGTCCTTTTTTTCCTTAAAAAAGTTGATGTCAAAGTGAAATCTTCAATTATTTCTAATTAAAAAATGTAATAAATGCATTTATTAACGCCATTGAATTACTTTCCTACATGAAAACACTTACCAGTGCCCTCGGTAAGCTCCACATAAATAAAAAGTCCGATTACAATTAACCACTTCATTTTACACTATCACAGCACGTCCTCCACCCACTACAGCTTTCGCACTACTGATGTAATTAAAGTGATCAAAGGCACAAAACTAAACTTGCTCCCTCCGCCTTGTAATATCTAAGACTAAAGCTACATGCACAAGAACTATAATCGAATGATTCCCATAAAATAACGGCTCACAAGATTGTCAAGTCATTTATTTATTAAATGTCAGTTCGAAAGATAGTGACTGAGTGATGATAACAGATAAATAATATTTATTAAGTCATTATACGCGGTGGGTGGGTTAACTTTTTATTAAGATGTCTGTGATAGACATATGGAATTATAATTTAACTGTGACGAAATTACTCTGTCCTTTTTTAACACAGCGTTAACAAAATTTGCTAGAAAGAGACGAAATAAAAAAGGGCTTTCTGTGTAAGTTTCCTAGACTTATCTTTAATTACTCTGATGAATTCTTTTATGAATTGTTAATAATCTATAACCGAAATAGTCGTTTTAGGCATTAGCAAATAAAAATTATTCGTTATTATTTTTCTTTTAATTAACTTATTAACAACTTTATTAAAAATTGTCTATACTACCTTTATCTGCTATGGCTTATGCAATAGTGAATAAATTTATAGCTATATGAAAGGAGTGCATAAAATATTGAAGCTGGCTGAAAAGGAGACGCAAAAGTAAAAAAGTACAGCTAGCAACAGACCGGACATTTAAAAAACGAGAAAGGTTGGAAAATGCGAATTCTAAATATAAACGGATACATTCCAAGCAGAACAAGAACTGTAGTCATAAAAAGCGCACTAAAGTTACGATTCCCTTTACAACACACGACTTGTGTATACAAGAAGACGGATTTATTTCAATTTTGGTAACTTTTTAAACTATCGGAATAAATATTATAAGATGCAGAAGTGTCACAACCTGCTAGAACCCGCCAGTTCACTTAGTTACTTAAAACAAAAGTTTTGGAATAACTAAACCAACCAATAAAAAAATGGTATAAAATAATTTTTACGTATGCTCTCAAAACGTGATCGACGTTAAAATAACGTATCGTGTCGTACACGTATCGTGCAATATAAAGTCCCCTGAAAGCGCGGAACCTTTGATAGCGTCGAGCCGCGATCGAGAAACTGAGATAGGCATGCATCGAATAAAGCCAGATTAGTCAAAGCTAATTTAAAATTCAAAAAACGTAAGCGATCACGCGAATAAAACAAAGACGCCGCTTAAAATAAGAATATTTAAAGGCGGCACGCATCGCAATTTGGTGGTTTCGAAAACAGAATAAATTTGGACATAGATAAAAAATTGAATGTCTATGGTGATGTCTGTCGGGAATTATTTACATTTACTGTGTTTTTAGGAATTTCTAAGTTATACGTATTTTATTAGGGTCATAAATGTAATTTTATATTCTGTTTATTTTAAAGTCCATTCATTGTTAACCCGTAGTGTCTTTAAATAATAACTACGGTGAATATTAAATAAATCGTACATTATATCAAAGGTATTTATAATATCTGAAAATTCAATACTGGATGTAGAGTTCGGTTTCATCTGTATATTGTTTATTGGTCGCCATTTTAAATTGCGTGATAGAGACGCAATTTAAATGAAGGATTTGACTCGGGAAAATTTTCATAGTATGACTTTTAAGATTTTAAATCTATTTTGACAGTTCAACGGAGCGTCGGTCGGCTTCAATCTGGTTTCCGCGATGAAGCACATACAAGTGAAGATCTGGTTTGTAGAATTTAAGTGCGGTCGTGTTAAAGAATTTCACGATCGTCACCACTGTGAACAAAATAAACCTTTCATGCTGTGCGCCATAGGTGGGCATGGCCATAGAGATACCATGAGATTTGCGTATCCTTAGACATAGGCATGAGTGAAATACAATCACTCCTACACATTTGAGAAAACTGAGCTCCAACACGGCCAGATGAACGAATTTTTGAAGCGTAGGGTATATGAAGTATTTTGCATATAGTTCCGACCTGCCAACTTTTCTTTCTGTTCTCAATTTAAGACCCAATTATGTCAACGGTTTTTATCACAAGAGGAGTTAAAATATGCTTATGTCACCAAGGAGAAGCGCAAATTTTTTGCAAAATTGCTGTAATCTAAGGAAAAACTGCATTTACGTAAATGGAGAATATTTTTTTTATTACTCATTTGTTATATACTTTTCTTCTTCATTCCGGAAACTTTTAGTACGCTCCACGTCTTAAAGTTCATTTTAGTGCAATATGCTTCCTTTAATATTTGCTGAATTTGTCTCAAAAGCCGTATTAAATAACTTTTGCTAAGGAATACGGACTGTACCGCTTCCGTGGTAATACTTACGTTTATACGGATTCGAATCTCGTCGAAATAATATTGATATCCACAAAGAACTCGTAGCTTTGATAAATATAGATATAAACCAGGAAAAACCATCAGACTACAAAAATATGTGTTGTTTGCCAACTTTTAATGATAACCGTAAAAAAATTTATACCAATAATTTAAAGCCGAATAGTTTTTTGTTTAACGCAATGATTTCAGAAAGAACTGGTGCGAAAAAAATATATTATTCTTCCTAGAATTAAAATATTGATTTCATGTCATGCCACTACTTATATTTTGTGCGCCTACAAAAAGTTTATGACTCATGTTTGAATAAGTACGACAAACAGATACTATTTAAAGGAGAGAAAGAGTATGTGAACGGATTAAGAGATAAGCATGTATTCTGCACAATGCAAATATAACCAGTATTCCAACTAACTTTAAATCAGTTAATTCATTATTATATTATTCAGGTTAATTCATTATCATCTCTCATTACTTCACCACTACACAAATATACAATGTTGCTACCGCAATAACTTTCTGTAATTTTAATGCACACGTTTACGATAGTATGTACTTGGCGAAAGTTTAAATGAAGGTTTTGTAAACTATGTGAATATTTATGTTTGGTTTTAGTTTTAAGCACGTGATTGAAAGCTGATTATAAAAAAAACTATCTGAACTCCAACCATACATGAGTAATTATATCTCATAATGTAATACAATTTATTTGTGCAATCTTATCCTACCAAAAAGTTGTTAAAGAACCTGAAGAAGGACTATTATATAATTAATTATTATATATATATACTAATACATTTCTTTACTTCAGATAGCGTAGCCGGATAGGTAACGAGACTATTTTAATCTTAAAATCGTTCTCACTGTACTTTAAACGTGTTATATATATATACGATGCAAGATTAGTGTATGGATTTTGGCGAGCAATTGTAAAAGCACTCAAAATTCTCCTCCAAATCACAATTAAATAATGTGGAAGAAATCTCTGAACTATGCCTTTATAATCTCCAGTGCAGTGTCAGCTTCAATTACTAGGGCATGACAATGACACCATCACGTCATCTGTCACTGTCATGCCATGTAAGCTCAATTTGTTAGTTTTTACTTTTGAGATTCGATAAGTTTGACGTTTCTCTTTCGAAACGCAATAATATTATTCTTCAGGTTTTAATTAATTTGCTTCTCGTATTTCTAAGTACCAATACATTTATTAATGCAATTATTGAACGCTTTGTTTGATTTAAACGCTTGTTTTATTAGTGTTACATAATTTTTATGAAGTTTAAATCATATCTGATTTAATGTATGATAAAACTTGCATCATCCAAATGACAATTATTTTCAAGTTAAGCTATTAGCTAAGTCCTTAATGGCTTATAGAGACTAATTGCTATGTGACTCTAGTGATTGTGTATTATTGTGAAAGTGGTAAATTAAACTCTTCTATACCTTGGCTTTGTGGTCAACAGTCCCTAATTAACTTTGATGATATTACAAGAGATTGACAATATGCCGCCTGTAAAGCGCGGAAAACGCGGAGTTAGTAGTGCTGAAGACGATGATGACGATTATAGAAAGCGACGTGACAGAAACAATGAGGTAGTACTTTTTTTTAGTTTTAGAAGCTATGTTGTAGGTTTTCCAAGGTTATTTTAATGTTTGCAGTCGTAACAAAAGTAGATATTCTGTCTACAATATTATAAATTAATTTTTAGTTTTTACACATAATTTTTAATTGTATAAAATTAAAAGATTTTAAACTTACCGCGAAAAAGATAGCCGCCATATTGCTCTGAAATGTTACGTCATACAACAATAAATGTGGCGTCTATAAACAACACAACTAAATAAAAATCTTATTTATAAGAATTAACTTTGAAACAATAACATGACATATCGGTTTTGTATTGTGTTGGAGTGTAAAAATACATCTATATTAACACCACATAAGTTATGGATAAGTATACCAGCAGATGATGTAAATATGAGAAACACTTGGTTAAAACTGGCAGGAAGACCTTCTCACTATATGTCTCACAAACCTATTCTATTTTTCTGTGAAGACCATTTTAATGTAAGTGCAAAAGAGTTAATACATATATTGTTGCTTAGTAAAATTATATATCTACAGCAAGTAATAAAATGGATTATTTTACACAACAGCTTCAAAGTGATATGTCAAACTGTACAAAGCTCAAGATTATGGAATCTGTTAAACAAATAAAATTGAAACCTGGCTGTATACCAACAAAATTTGATTTTTCATCGCAAACTTCTAATGGAATAGACAAAAGGAAGCCTCAAAAGATAGCCAAAAGACGAAGGAGTTCAATTATTCGGGAGATTGAAGACAAAATTGCCAGAAACAATGAAATCATTAATGATGGTACTGTTTATTACATTTTAAAATGAAACTTTCATTGCACTCTGTGTATAATTAAAATACTAATCTCTATAGGTTTACCCCCAGAAGAGACCATTGATAATGAAGATTATGATGAAGAACAAAAAACAGATAAAGCAGTTCAGGTCTCCATACAACAAGAGTGCAAGAGCGTTCAAGTTAGATTTCTCACAAAGTTTAGGAGTAAAGGGATACAGACACCATCTACTTCAGACTCAGATTTAACTGTAATCAGCATTCAATCAGTAAACTTACTTCTCTTAGTTTTCTTAGTTCTCGTAGTCTCATAACAGAAAGTATATGTTATCTTAATATCATATATTATCTAAATATGTTATTTTTTATAATAGTAATATAAGTTTTTATTTACAAACAAGTAACATATACAAAGTTTAATGTTCATACTAAACAATGTATCTACATAATTTATATGGCAAAGGCCTCATTCAAGCTCCAATGTTCCTGGCAATTGGTATCTCTGCTCCATGTTCTACCCACTAATACAGTGGCTTTAAATTTTGATTATCATCTATCAATCACTATGTTAGAAATAAAAGGGCTAAAAGAAATGTTAATGTCATACAAATGTTGCTGTCCTCAAAAAATACAGAATTGTTTACTTAATTAATTCTTAATTTTTATTGTTTTGTATTCATTTCATAAACTTGTAATTATATTTCTAGAGGAGGATCAAGAATTTGTTAACATTTATTTTGAAGCAAACTGGTGGTCCACAGACTTTTTGGAGGATAAATTGCAGTGTTAACAAACAGAATGGCAGACCACTGAAAATTCCCAAGCCAAATACCACTTTATTCATAAAGAAATGTGCAGCATGGATCCATAGAACTTACTAAGTTTCTCACAGCCGTTTGGTTACTGATTTGACAGCCGATTGGTATTTGTGAAATGTGTGTTTTTGATATTAAAGCTACTGGAATTTCGCTGCAATTGTAACACAGCAGGATATCCAATGAATCCCTGTCAGTAGTAAAAATTTCATTTTCTGGCAAGAGTAATTTCAGACATAGAGATATTCCCCAGAAGTACAGATATCTCTACAGAAGTATTCTTAATTGATCTTTGAAGATTTTTGTCCACGTCCATAAACTGAATTAACAGCGTTGAAAAAATCAGCGAAGAACGAAATTTTCGAAAACTATGTTACTGAGTATTAGAAAATTTAGGTACTGGGTTAGAAAAGTGCAAAAGTTAAAATGGTGATGTCATTTGTATGAAAATAAAATATTTCTTGTAAATAACATTTATTCAATTGTTAATACATACATGCAGATGATTATAAAGTTGTGTTTGTCTTCAAACTGTGATTGTTTAACAGATATTATATGTTTATTATACATAATGTGTGTGTCGGTTGCAATACTTCAATTATATGTTCTTGCAAAACAGGTGTCACCAGAGCTTGACACTGATGCATACAATATTTATACTTATTCATCTAAAATATCTTAATTTCCGCATTGATATTCTCAATATATAGTGTGATATATATATATATTAATAATTTGCTTTCCCTTTAAAAGTATAAACATACAACAATATATTAATTTTATAAATTCTAATTACAGGCTGTGAAAAAGAGTCGCTTCAAATCAAAGCAGAGAACACAAGAAACATTTACAAGAGTGAACAAACTGAAAGCTGAAAACCAGATGCTGGAAGAGAAAGTTAAAACATTAACTAAGGATTTGGAGTTTTTAAAGACACTATTCATGGAGTATGCATCTAAGTCAGATTCAAAGTTCGAAGGAATTGATTTAGAAAAGTTGTTGGCTGAAACACCTGAAGAAAGTGCAGGGCGTAGTAGTAAATCTTAATGTGAAATGACAAACAATTGGAACTTTTTTGCATTTTAATTCTGAGAATAAATCAGTGCAAGTGATATTAAGTGTATGTTTGAGTTATGTGTATTTGTAATTGATACAGATTATTTTATGGTTGAACTTTAGTAAGTAAAATAATATTTTTAGATAAAACTCTTTTTATTTTTTCTTGCTCACTTAGACTGTCATTATTGCTATATTTATTAGACTCGATTGTAGAACATGTTAAGTTTAAAAACAAAACAGTTATGTGGCAGCAATTGAAAATCAAATGTTATATATCAACGCATTTGACCAAATCATCATGGTTCGCCCAAAATGAAAACTTTGTTTTAAACTGTAGTGTTAGTCAATGGAATATGATCGGTCTCCAATGGAATCGCAGAATTTTTTGCACTAATAATAAATTCAGGATTTTTTAATGTAAAACATGGTGATTTAAAAAAAAAAACTAATTTATTTCAACAATGTTTTCTAAATTGTCGCAAACGGGTAATATTTCTTAGCTTTAAGCTCACATTGTGGCAGCACATATGTGCTGTGAAGTAATAGCCGCCAGCTGGGTTAAATAAAAAATCTATATAACCAACAACAACTTTATTACAAAATATACATCAACTATTTCCAGACGTTTATTACACCGTCAGCGGATGAGCTGACTAGATAACACTTGTTTGCTTCTACTAAGGTTATATCTGTGATAGGAGCGGTGTGATAGAAGGTCCTTGATTCAACAGTTCTATACACATTATCCTCATTTAAAGATGGAGGGGACGGATTTGATTTACAACACTCTTGAATTACTGTTGTACCGTCGATTATTCTGCTTCTGTAAATACATAAATGTGTAAGAAATTAAGCTGAAATTCACCAAATCGATTATTATTTGTATTATCCTGTCAATTTTAAATTAAGTTGCATTTTTGTCCACATTTAAGTCAACCCTAAAAGTTAGAAGCGCGTTCAATACAGCTACGCGTAATTTCCACTGCTGTTTCTATTGTAAAGTTTACAAGACAAAATAAAACACTGGTAAGGATCAGCCTAGACCGCAATACGCTCACAAAGTTTCATGGGAATCGGCCAACATCTATTTTTCATCCCCCTAAATGTTAGGGGTTGTCCACCCGTAAATTTATTTAAAGACAACATTTTTAGTCTCTATTTTGTTATGATACAACATTCAAAAATACATACAATCCTAAATTTTCACCCTTCTACAATCAACCCTAATTTATTATTTATTAATTGAAATCACATGTATCAAAACTTTGATTTGGTTTTGCAGGTTCTTAACCCTAAAGTGGTTTTCAGAGCCTGTACAACAATATAATTGCCCCATATACAAACTGACCTATACGTAATAGATTGCGTCGTGTCATGCGGTGCATGCACCAGCACGTGCGAGTCTTCGGGGTGTCTCAAGTCCCACATGCGAAGGCGCAGGTCCGACCCGCCCGTCACTAAGAACCTGTCTCCACCCGCGCGACACCCGCTGTACACCGCGCTTATGCTTTGCATAGCCTGTAAATAAGACTCATCCTTGCGTTTCCCTAACCTATCGTTAAGTTGAACAAGGGAAGGTGTTCTAAGTGTAGTATATTTGTTTTATCTATGGTATAGTTATAGATAAATAACGTATGTCCTGTTTTAGATGTATCTTGTACCTAACAGTGTACTAATAATAATGTATTAATAAAAAAATGTGTATACGTATTAAAGCAAGCAAAGGGTGAATCGTGTCCTTATTTTAATTATTGAAAACATTTTAATGTTATAAACTTAGTTTTATAGCAAATTAATTTTTCACATTGTTAATGTGTGCGTGCACGTGTGTGTGGCGTTGACTCACGGGCGCGGAATAGTTGAGCGGCGGAAGCGGGACGTTGGCGGGCCACAAAGCGTGCGTGCGATGCGCGCTCTCCACGCACCACGCGGCTACGTCCCTGCCCCCCACCGCCCAGATGCGGGACGTCTGCGGCCCGTAGCCCACTATGCGTCTTATGCGCTCCGCTACAAGGCATTACTTATCTTAGGCGACCCCGTTTCACAAACGTTTATACGTGCAGATTAATTAGTCATTCATATATAATATGATCGGTACAAAACAGTATATATGCAGCCCTAACCCACAATAAATAGCCCAAATTCAGATCAAAAAATAATATGCAAGACTTTATTAAGTCTAATTTTCATGGTGACAGTTTCATGTTGTCGTTTCTGAGCAAGCAACACATACAAAAAAATCCTCCTTTAATAGGATATAATTAGTAAGATAAATTTAAACTTAATCCTGGAACTACTTATTGAAGTTTCTGAAAACCTGATGAATCTCAAAAACTACGTTTTTATCACATCTCTGGTAAAGTGTGAATAGTTTCTGAACGCTGTCTTTTTCTGTCACTATGACAGACTTGTCAAATTGGAAAACAATAAAATGCTGGCGATTCTGATTAATTGATTCCACTAAATTATCTAAATGTAGCTTTAGAACTGTCAAACATGCTTTAGAGAGCGTAACCTATTCTGTACATCTCTAAATTGGTAACATTAAGGTTTAATGAATATATGTCGCAGAATAGGCATCTTTTGAACAACTCAAAAAATTTAAAAAACATATTTAAAAAATTCAAACATGTTTTTTGAATTTTTATTCAAACATCGATCTAATTTTAACACGTCAAATTTATTTCGCGATCAACTGAATGGATATGAATGAAACTCGTACATCAAAGTACCAGGTTTTTTTATCTCAAGGGGCTCTAATATATGCAATATTATTATATTATAATTTTATTTAAAGAGCTATACTTACAATTAGGGTGTCTCACAGATGTAATGGGCAGTTGGAAGCGCAAATCCCACACACAGATGGCGCCACTAGACGTCCCCACCGCGAGGTATCCCGCACTATTCGCGTAAAGACAGGTGAACACGCCTTGTTTTAAATCTCCTTGGAGCTTCCACGCGTTGTCTAGTATTTTTATAAAAAGAAATTGAACATTTTAATCTGGACGTAATCGCAGTTTAGCCATAAGGAACTAGTTAAAAGTCAAAGTATTTCAAGAAAAACACTTTATTAACGGATTTAAATTATGTGTTTTTGCAAAATTTAAATGTATTTTACATTATTTCCGACGTTTTGCGTGCTTTACAGCGTGCGTGGTCACGGTAGACAAAAGGTGTTAATTGTCAAATTAAGTGTCACAGCTGCAGAGAGGTTGTGTGTTATCTTTATTTATTGCCCCGGAGTTGGTATCGTTGGTATTTAAAAAAACCTAAATCTAGTTTTCTAATTTAGAAATAATGTTATAGCTGAACCAAATAGGGTCTTTACTTTTGCACCACCATTGATAACTCACCTCTTTGGTCGCCATCTTGAGTAGATCGTTCCATTTTTAAATTAAATATGTTTTTACATAGGAATACGAAAAATAAGGTTTTTCATACAACGATACCCGCCAGTGCAGCAAGTTCGATCTATCTCAAAGAAGGTTGTCAGAATAGAGCTGAAATGGAGACACTGACCAGGTGATCGCAGATCCCAGCCTACGACATGAGCGTTGAGCGTAGCGTAAGAGATGACGCCGGAGTGCAGCCCGCCTGCGCTCGCGCACGCCACTGCGCCGCCAGCGCTACTGTCCAGCTGCCGGCACTGCGATAGCGTCAGCCGGGACGAGCCGGTGTCCAATCTAGAGGAGGGCATTTCGACTCTAATCTAATAATATACTACATCACAAGGGAGAAAAGTAGCAATAAAACAACTTATAAACTAGTATATCAATAAAAGGCTATCGCTAACAAGCGATCTCTTCCAGGCAACCTCTCGAGGCTGACATCGCTCCCTCCTTGGTGATGACGAGGCCGTGTCCAGGATGGGTTAATATGGCCTCGTATGGTATTTTTAGCGTGTGGGTTATGTTATATCTAATATATAAAATTCTCGTGTCACAGTTTTCGTTCCCATAGTCCTCCGAAACGGATTGATCGATTCTCATGAAACTTTATGAACATCTATTTTTCATCCCCCTAAATGTTAAGGGTAGTAGTCCACCCCAAAATTTTTATTTTTTAGACAAAATTTTAAGTTTCTTTTTTTTATGATACAAAAATACATACATTCTTAAATTTCCACCCTTCTACGATCAATCCCTATTTTTTATTTATTAATTGAAAATTGAAATCACATGTATGGCAAAACAACGTTTGCCGGATCAGCTAGTATATAATGTAAAAGTTAAAAGTAAATTCTCATGAATGTAAACAGTTGATCTCACCTGAGCACAAAAACGGAGCCTTCCTGTGTTGCAGCCACTAAAGAATGTCCGCCTTCACACGCCGCTATAGACATCACCGGGCCCGCACTGCGGTTGAATGTTGCCTTGGACCTGAAACCATTTAAACTCGTCCAGTCATAAAAATACATATTTCAAAATCCCATTAGAGGATGTTAACATCCTGATGATGCTCCGGTGTCGGAGCGAAACGTGCGTCGAGTGGTTGTGGTTTTTTTCAGCGGAGTATTGCTTGTATATTGATCTATTGGGATTTTGTACTATGGACTTCCGCAAAGTAACGCCTGATTCTATTAATTATAAAAACATATTTTATCACGTCCGACAGAGCGAAGCAAAATTCCGTGACGTCACAGTTAATTTCGTCAGTCGTCCAAAGAATTGTTTTTTTTTTGTAATTTGATTATTGCTTATAGATCTAGTTAGGGTTTTGACAATAGTTCTTTAAACCTAACCAAAAATACTCAAATTAGCACGTGCAAACAAATTCTTCAGCCTTTATAATAATAACCACCGAAAAAAAAAACACTTTCATACAACCTCAAAAAGCCATTTTAAATACTTGCAGTTGGACGAATCCACTTCATTTCAGACTGTCAAAGACAAATCTTACATTTAATTGGCCCGTAACAAAAAAAGAAAAAAAAAATGTTTGGACCAAAAAAAAAAGAATACTATGAATAAACTTGAACTGAACTTACTTATTAACGTAGGCGTGTCCCTGGAGGCGAGCCGCGTCCCACACCTTGACAGTTCCATCATCAGAACAGGAACCGAATAGGGCCGGGTAAGCTGGCAGACGGACCATCTGATTCACTCTCGCTCTGAAGTTGATCAAATGATATCACAGGCTTAATAGACGGCCAAAAAAATCACGTTTTATGAGATGACAATCGATTCATAGTAAAAGCAAAAAAAAAACGTTTGCGCTTCAGGCAAAAAGAAGAGTTAAAACACTATGCAATAGCCTAATCTCCATTGTTTATAAAATAGGGCAGGGTTAAAAAAAAAATATCTTATAAAATTTTAATTTTTTTTTTTATAAAACGGACAGGCCTGTTGTTAAGTGATGCCGCCGCCCATAGACACTCGCGATGCAAGGCATTATTTTTTATTCCTTCAAATTCTAATAAATTTAATATTCATTCATCCACCCTCCTAAAGAAAATAACAGTTGGCTAATTTTTTAGATAATAAACGATTCAAACAAGTGTAAAGTACGCAGTGAGGTGTCAGATATGCATACTTATGTTCATGTAAATACGCCAGGAGCTGGTTTCCAGGCCGCCATGTCACTGGCGCGACCAGTTCCTCACTGCTGTCGATATTATCATCGTGACTTCTAAAAAAAATATAACAATTATAGTAAAAGATTAACCTAATTTATTATGATCGCTAACACTAAATTAAATTAATACAATTTAAATGGAGTTTATTTCTAGCCTCGGCTTAAATAGTGTATGATAACGCGGATAAGCTATTATCCCAAACGAAGTTGAAGACCATTAACAAATTGAAACATTAAATAATTTGCGGAATTCTATAGTAAAATTCTATTAGACCAATTAATTGGAATATTCCGCGAAAAATCTCATTGTACTGCGTCTTCGTAGAGGTAACGTCCTCAGAATAATCCGGTGTCGAAACGAGTGTTTGAGGGTTTTTTTCGCGGAATATTCCACCTTGGTCTAATAGAATAATACATGTCTTTGATCAATTTCTTAATTCGCTTGGAATAATGTTATTTTTCGAAGAATTTGAATTGTATAAAAGCGTTATCAGGAAGTTCTGTAAGATGACAATGCAGTATATAATCTGTATATGTTTGTTATAGCAAATTACCTTAAAGTCTTTTGAAATTTTTGTTGTGTTCTCGTGATTAAATTCCTAAGCTCTACACGACATGGCGCCATACTATCTAAAAGCGAAAATATTTGATTAACCCTTAGAAAAAAAACAGCTTAAGACTAATTATGGTAGAGTGTTATAATTGTCCTTATAATTGGCTATGTGGATGTTCATGAGCGGCGCTACCACTTACGGTCAGGTGAGCCTCCGCTTAAACCCTGTTTTATAAAAAGAAGTGAAAAAAGAACGCCCAAAAAATCATTTTTTTCGCAAAATAGTTCCCATTCCTATATTAGCATGGTATAATATAAAACTTACATTGAACGTAACTAGCGCTGTGGCCCATCTGCGAGTGAACGGGCGCGGAAGCCGTCACGCTCGCCACGCCCAAATGAGATGCTGACATGGCAGCTGATTGGCTCAGGGGCTCTGACGCTAAAAATACCATACGAGGCCGTATTAACCCATCCTGGAGACTAGTTATCACCAAGGAGGGAGCGTTTTTAGTGGGTAGTGGGGCTACTCTATAAGCCCGGAACCGCCCATGCCAAGTGTAATTGTCCCGGCACGGAGGAAAAGTAAACAAATGTTGCAAAAATAAATGTAAAAAAAAAACTATATTAAAATCAGCGCATTCGTGGCTTTGAACTTATTAAATGTTATTTTTTGTTATGTTTACTTGTACAAAAGTATTTTGTCCGGCAGGTTATGTTTACACCATAGTGAATGGCTTCATTAAAATTTTATGAGGGTAGTTGTTATTACTTACTCGGATCTAACATCCACAGCCACACAATATTGTATTACTGATATTTGACAATTTTGTTAATATAATTGTATTATATTCCCTACACATCATAATATTAAATCTCCTGTCACGATGTTTGTCCGCGATGCACTCCAAAACTATTTAATCGATTTTAAATTAAATTGGCACACCGTGAGCACTCTGGTCCAACTTAAGAGATAGGATTAATTGACAGTCACAATTATCTGTTAACTCCAAAAGATTCAAACAGATGTCGATACTTTTCGACTGGATTGAGTAAGTAATCAATAGATGGCACTGCTATGGTGAACCGACAAACGTGTCATATAAAGATTAATTTATTGTTTAAATTGCTTTCGATTATAAACATATCCCCACACACTTAAAACTAATAATTATTTTTATTGAACTAAAAGATGATTGCTAGAAATCACAGTTATGGCAAAACAACGTTGAAAGTATTTTATATAACTAGAGCTATCAAATTCTCTAATTTCGTTAACATCATTACGGCATTTTAAATTTTTAATCGGAAAAACACTTACCTTTCACAGATCCTTGCTCCTGCGTTTGTCCAAACATATGCTGCCACTCAGTATTCATGTGAGTTTCGTGTGATAAAGACGTCTTTTGTGTTCTTCTGGAATAATATTTAAATTTGTATAATTATTATTAGCCATTCGCCCTGATTACACCGTCATGAATTCTCGCAAGTCCCGTCACGTTTATCAAAGTTGATCTTATATAGGCCATGTTAATGTAGCATTTAAATAAATGATTTTTTAAAATCGGTCCAGTATTTTACGACACCCAATTTACACACATACATCTCCCTATCTGGCTTATCATGTTTATTTTGTATAAATATATATTCACACTTCTGTTATATTTTCCTAATTAAGTAATTGTGTAAATACACTGTATACGACTAGTATATTATTTCGTCTTGAAGCAGAACTTTTTTTTAATATTAAGTTATTTTTACCCACAGTCGATGAACCATACCTTGGTCATCGACTGGGGGTAAAAATACTTTAACTAACAAATCTGATAAAAAGACACTTAATAAATACATAACGCCCGAAAGTCTTCAGTCAAATCGGTTCAGTCGTTCCCGAGGTGTGAATCGTATACTAACACGACTCGAATATAAAGTATATTAAGTGTTAGCATACATTTTGTCGTGTACGTTGTGCGGCGTTGGGTCCGTGGCATCCAGCTGCACCGAGCGGGACAATCCACCTGCCGATAACATTAACCGACCTGGAGCTTCCGTTATGTGCTGGAAAAAGATTTACACCTGGCTTCTCAAATTTATAAATTACAAAAGAGACGTTGATTGCATTTTTTAGAATAACTATGGTGGCTATTAGCTTCCACTTTTGGTGCATTTAAGGTAACCAATGGTGGCAAAGATAAAAAATACTTTAGCCCCTGGATGAGAAAATTCTTTGGCACAGATAAAAAATACTTTAGCTCCTGGATGAGAAAATGCTGTGGCACAGATAAAAAGTACTTTGGCCCCTGAATGAGACAATGCTATGGCACAGATAAAAAGTACTTTATCCTCTGGATGGGAAAATGCTGTGGCACAGATAAAATACTACCTCTGGATGGGAAAAGCTGGCAAAAAGTACTTTGGCCCCTGAATGAGACAATGCTGTGGCACAGATAAAAATCTTACGAAAATTATAGTATAAACGATCTATTAAGATAAACCTGAATAAATACGAAAATAAATTATTTATACAGACATGAAATAAACTTACATGTGTAGCTGAGCCTTGTATTTTAATTAGATGCGCACTCATCGCTAACAGTTGGTTCTCGACGTGTTCTGTCATACCTGTTCATCAGATCATTACAGCCTTCTAATCAATGAGATAATCTTTACCAAACCCCAAATTTATTACAAAACTTTATTCTATATGCCGCGTCTTTTTAAGCCTGTGTTATAGGGATGCGTAAACAGGGCCGGATTTAGGGGAAGGCAACCGGGGCTACAGCCCCGGGGCCTCCACGAAAGAGGGACCCCCACAACAGAGACTACGAAATTCCAAGTAGTAAACACAAATACAATTTTTTTTACGCTTTTCTCGTTTCCGATTATAATTATATGTTTGTTAATTAATAAAAAAATCTATACTTGTTTCCACAATAAATATTTATTGAAAAACTTAACTGAAAAAAATGACCACTTTATTTGGAAAATAATTTAGGGCCAGGGGGCCTCCCCTTCTTTGTTGCCTCTCGACATTTAACCGGCTCTGTGTAAATCAAGTATCATTTAAATCCACTCAGTTTGTTTTTGCGTCAAGACTTTCCTATTGTTATAGTCTACCCTCACTATACAAGTATAAATAATGTTTCAATAATTATAAGTAAACTATTAAGTAGGGTTTTAGTTCAAACTTTCTACAGTATGATATTTTGAAGAACGGATATATAAAGAAAACTATTATCGATTTTTATTCCAAAACTAGATCCCTAGTTTTATTTTCAAAATTATCCTTCATACTGAAATTATAGTAAACACTGTATTATATCTTCGAAGCTAAAATTACAACTATATTCTTCAAGTAAGGCTAACAGACCATTTAAATTTTATTAATTTCTGGATTTTCCTAATTACACATTTTTTTGCAAACTAGCTTTAAACTCGTCACTTGGTTAGAATTTCGTGAAAACAAAGATTCACGAATACGATTTCCGCCGGAAATTGGGATTCCACAGACCGTAGAACTTGTTAAACAGAATATTCTAGATAATAATAATCACAATTAACTGACCGTCAGAGCTCAATCTTCTGAAAAGATTCTTTAATTGCTGTCCCATTTCCGAATATTGCGGTATCATTCCTTGTTTCACCTAAAATGTTATAAATAGATCTTATTTAATTAGGTAAAACTCAAGTATTGTCTATTTAAAATATTATGTTATACGTAAAGATTTTTAGTATACACTTTAGCCTAACCTGTTTGTTAAGTTTTAAAATAAATAAAGAAAAACACTTTATTAACGGATTGAGTTATGTTTTTTTTACAAAATTTAAATATATTACATTATTTTAAATTTTCGCGTACTTTACAGCGCGCGGGGTCACGGTAGGTCACGGTAGACCATACCATACTATACCGTGGCTGTAAAGTACGCGAAACGTTGGACAAATTTAAAATAATGTAATATACTTAAATTTTGGAAAAATACATAACTTAATCCGTTAATATAGTGTTTTCTTTAAATGGGCAATTGTTAACAGACAATATTATAAATAAATAATAAAAAAAACGGCAACATTTGTATAGCCGCTGATATAGTCTGTGAATTCCACTGTCCTCCACAGATGTTGAAAGACAGCCTATAAATCACGAGCCTAGAAAAATATGGTCTAATAGTGGTACCATTAGTTTCACTCAAAACACGAAAAATATCACGCAAATAAATAAATTTCATTACTATTCAAATCATTTACAGCCAACGCTAAACAAAACATAGAGACCCGGTTCCCATAACTTACCCGTAACCTGGCGTTTTTCCTCTCCCTTAGCGTCTGCACTAGTCTGTCGACATCGCCGTGACGTAACACTGCATCTAGAACCTTCCTTGGTATCGGTTCAGCCAAGCTCTCTAACAATAGCTCTGCTCTCTCTACCTATAACCAATTATACGAACCTAGATGCTGACGACTTGGTGCATTAACATTTGTTTGATGAGCAATATATTTGTGTATATGTATTGAAAAATATAGTATATATATATGTGTATGTATAGCCAATTATGAAATGTGTCCTGATAGTCTGTGCTCCGCATTTGTAAGTTAAGTATAAAATATACTTCTTGCAATTACGTTTAAATATTTATTTATTTTAATTAGGAACGCCAGCAGTTTACGCAACATACAAAAATAACTTTTTCATAGATAATTACAAATTTAGTTTTCAGCTATGTGGAACCAACTGCCAAAAGAGGTATTTCCGAACAATTACGACTTAGGGACCTTCAAAAAAGAGCGTATAAGCATCTTAGAGGCCGGCAACGCACTGGTGAGCCCTCTGGCTTCGCGAGTGTCCATGGGCGGCGGTATCACTTACCATCAGGTGAGCCTCCTGCTTATTTGCCCGCTATTTTATAAAAAAAAGAAAACCATTTATAGGTGTACAGTTTATCTAAGGATCTTAAAAACAACAGAATATTAAAACTTGTAATTTCAATATTAAAAGAATATAAGAAAAATGATTTAAAAAAAAAAAAAAAAAAAAAAAAAAAAAGATTGTTATAATTATTTCTGGAATATTTTCTTCATAAAGATATTAAAGGATAAGGCACCGATAAGTTATGATATATCAAATGCTATAAAATACTTGCCAAATTCATCTTTTTCTAAATTGGATAAGACTTTATGAATTATAAGTCTTTTTTTGGCAAACGGGCAGGAGGCTCCTCTGATATAAAGTGATAGCACCGCCCATGGACACTCGCAATGCCAGATGCCTCAGTGCGTTGCCGACCTTTAAGATACTAATACGCTCTTGAAGGTATATGTCTATGTAGTCCAAACATCGCAAAAATATTTGATCATATAACATTCTTCACTTATGAACTTCGAAAAGAGTTTCTTTATTACTTTTTTGCTCCGTGCGTTATATTAATTTTGGGACAAGTCAGAAATTAGAAATCAGTAATTGACCATATTCTTTCCCTTTGAACATTATTATTTACGTTACAGACATTCATACAATTTCGCTTATTTATGATTATGTAAATATAAATTTGGTGCATAGACCATTGTTTTTCAACCTGTGGGTCGTCAAGCTTCTGCAGGGTCAGAGGTCGAAAAAAATGGGTACTTTAGTAAAAAAAAAAAACAATAAAGACAATTAATATTGCTAATAGTAATACTGTAACACATACACACATGATAAGAAACCGAAGAGACAAAGGGGGTCGCGAAATATTTTTTTATACCAGGGGGGGTCGCATCATGAACATCATCACCATTGAAAAACACTAAATTAGACAATAGAGCCCGTCTCCCAAAAACGTCATATAAACTTAAATCTACTTTCAAGAGCTGTCAAACTATTTTCTAAATTTTTTTTAAATAATATATCTTGTTAAAGGCTATACTGACCAAAGATTGAAAGTATTTCATTATAACTTGATATAGTTATTTGGGTGACTCAAACTATCATGTACCAATTTAATGTAACTTTAAATACCTGTATCAATTTATGTTTGAGGTGTGGCCACACCAGAGGCAGTATCTTACAGTTGACATCGATCGGATTGAGGAGATTTGCCACACACGACACCAAACCGCACACTTCGTGGCGAATCTATGAAAATATTAATGAGGGTAGTTAAGAAAAAGATTGTAACTTATATAAATATCAAAGTTATCAATTTATTTTTTTAAAATGACTAACGAACCAATAACGGGTTCTACGTTCGTTTGTACAGTTCTCTCCGTAAACGTCGTTGATGTTACGTGTCGTTTGTGCCGCGTTGGTGCCACGACGGAACTCATGTTCCATAATTACACGAAATTTCAAAGTATCCATTACGAGGAAAAATGTTGAAATGTAATGAAAATACAACGCTAATCAATAAACAAAAGACTGATTTTGTAAATAGAATGTCATATTTTTAAAACAAAATTAATTTGAATTTAGAATTCATAGCCAATCAAAACTTTTTTTTGTTTGAAAAAGTCTGTACTGCAATACGGCAATTTCATACATTGAACAGAAGAAGCATCCTCCTCAAAGTTTCTTGAACTTGAAAACACAATTTCTATATTAATATAGAAATTCTGCCATTAATTATAACTGTTTAAATTTTCTCTCATTTTAATATTGTTTTGTATAGTTGTGTATTAATTTGTTTAATATGTACGGAGTTGGTTTCCTGTTATTTTTCTGTGAAATTGTCAACACTCATAATTGTTATGTTTACCAGTAAAAATACATGTATATAGTATAAAATATTTTAAGTAATTGTAAGCATAATGTTAGTCTTGCATCTATATATATAAAAATGAAACCCGTTTCGCGTTGTCACGGCATCACGTTTGAATGGCTGAACCGTTTTCGATAATTCTTTTTTTTAAAGGTTTGTGGAAGTCCAAGGATGGTTCTTACGGAAAAAAATATTAAGAAAATCTTTCAGGAATATTGAAAAATATACGTTTAATATTGCATATTTTTAAAAAACGCGCGTAACGAATGTCAACTTCATGAGAGAGAGTGAGAGAGTCGTGGCTTATTTCTATCTCTTTCACTCTTATAATACGAAATAAGATAGGTCAACTATACACAATAAAATAGTGCATCAAAGCTACGCTAAGGCGGTACGAAGTACGCCGGGTCAGCTAGTAATAAATAAAATAAAATAGAAGTTTACAAACATAAAATCGACCTACAAGATCTTACCCACAAATTTGGATGTGCCAAATACACCGCGCTCTCGGCTAACAGCGAACAAAGCGCCTGTTTAGGGAGCAGCCCTATTTCTGCCAGACTACTACTGGCTCGTATCGCCTTTGCTATGATCCACTCAGACGGATCTGTTAGGCCCTGAAAAAATATATACGCGATTTCGTATGTCCATGGGTTGTCGAGAAACCACTATTTACAGTTACTACAGGCCAACTATCAGGTATGTACGTCCACCTCACTTGGCCGCTCACAGCGAAATGACACACCTCGAAGGTGGAGCCGATCTAAGCTTTATTTTAACTAGATATCACAGTTATGATGTTTATATAGAAATTTGGGATATTTGTACTCGCATTGTACTAAATTTTATTACAAAAATATTTAGTATTTTAATAAAAAAATAATATTGTACTACATTTTTGGGCAGTTTTTTTTTGCTTTATGTCTATAGCTTTGTAACTTTGTTTTAGAAATTTGTAAAATTATTTTTCTACAACTGTATGCTAAATAAACAAATAGCAATATTTTGAGAAATCACATGCCACGTTGTCTACAATGCGAATGTTTGATTATTGTATGTTTCAAAACTACAAGCAATACTCCGCAAAAAAAAACCCACAACCGTTCGACGCACGTTTCGCCCCGTCTCCTGAGACGCAGTTCGTAGAGGCTACTTCTTGAGGATTTTTTGATCAGCAAAACGCGATGGATTCCTTTGATTAAAATTTTGATTTTCACCCCCACTATTTATTTTTATTTTCAATCTTCCATCATTTATAACAATGACTCGTCGTTTTTCTATTTAAACTAAGATCTAGTTTAGATAGTTTAGTTTAGACTGATTTAAATGTTATTCAACTTTAAAGCAATTAATAGACACCTGAATTTTTTTTTTTTTATAAGATCGTATAGTCTTACAAAACGCACCTGTTGCAGCAAGGGTAACAAAATTGGCGAAGCGTGATGACCCACATACGCCGCGACCCCTACGACGCGCTCAAAGAAACAGCCGCGAAGTGCCGCCTCTTCTTTGTCGTTCAAAAAGGTCACCATGTGTGAGAGGATGACGTCGTTAGCTACAAAATAGTTATATATATGAACAAAAACCCTCGCGTGTAAATAAAAAAGGTTTTATATTTTCTAATTTAGAACTTAAATTAGCCGTGGTGTATAGCATAAAAAAAGGTTTTATATTTTCTAATTTAGAACGTCAATTAGACGTGGTGTATAGCATAAAAAAAGTTTTTATTTTTTCGAAATTAGAACGTCAATTAGCCGTGGTGTATGGCATAAAAAAAAGGTTTTATATTTTCAAGTTTAGAACGTCAATTTGCCATGTATAGCATAAAAAAGTTTTTTTTTTAATTTAGAACATAAATAAGAACGATATTTAAAACTGCTGACAGAATTAACAGGGTTAAGAATGTATGATCATCCAAATTAGATTGTTAATTTTTTTTTATATTAAAAAACGATGTAGTTTTATATTTGACCGGCTTTAAACAGGTATAGACCCAGGAACTAATGAATTATCTATATCTATTTAGGCCTGAACTAATCAAATAATATAAAACCAAATACAGTGCAACCTCGATATAACAAATCGGAGGGGAACAAGAAAATATTCGTAATATCAAGTAATTCGTTGAACTGAGGTTTTTTATGTTGAGGTTAGATTGGTCTAAAATTCGTTATAAAGAAGTCTTTACAAACATCATGACATGAATCGCATTATAAGATTAAGAGTTATATTATTGGTGAAAACTTTATATGAAGGTTTTGGGTTGGCAAAATTCGTTAATATGATGAATACTTTTATATGGTATTATTTTTTGATATGGTATGAATACTTTTTTTTGTACGCAAAGAATGTTCGCAATGTAAAGGTATATTTTATATTGACTCTTATGGACAATTCAAGGGGATTACGAAAAAATTTTTAAATGGAGGAAGTCGTTATATTGAGGTACGTTATATTAAGGTTGCACTGTAGATCCAGTCTTTTGTTACTAAATCAAACTTTTTTCTCGGATCGACTTCACTTTGTTAGATATCTTTACAACGAAACTGACTTACTTGAGGTAAGGGAATGCTATTTTTTCATTTCTCTTACTTTGAAAGGATTTTTAACGTTTTACGATCACAAAAAAATAATAAAAAAAAAGTATATTACCTTTCTGCTTCCCAAAGAAAACACATAATTTGGTAATACCATTTTCAACCAGAGCGCGTTTGACAACCGCTTGCGAGTCCGTTAGTAAATATGAGACAGTTGAACGAACCTGTAAGAAAAAAAATATTTTCAATCTACCCACATTTCGGAATCTAACTAAAACTAATTTTAAGTACCGACAAACCATTTTTTCTATTTATAGTTTGACAATTGACAATGGTCAAGTAGAAATTGTGGCTTGATTTTAACTGGGATACGTGCTTTAATCCAATATTCAATAAAATAACAATCAAAACATGATTTACTCAAAAAAATCCCAGAAAAACAAATTTAATTATCTGTCTAACCTGCATCTAAAACACGTTAACCGATAACACTTTTTTTTAATTTTTCTTAGAAAAAAAAACCAATTGTCTGTCTAAATTGCATCTAATAATATCTAAAATTGAATTAATAAAATTAATATTATCTTTTATTAACATAACTCATTTAAAGAAAAACACTTTTTAACGGTTTTATGCTACGTATTTTTTTTTTTGCAAAATTTAAATATAATTACATTATTTAAAAAAAAAATCCCGACGTTTCGCGTTGTTTAAACGGTAGTCTACTAGTCTACCGTGAAAAAAAAGTTTTTCTTTAAAATATATAAAATTTCTATGGCTATCAAATCTTACCATTTCATGTAAAGCAGATAACTCAGTTTCATAGTTGATATTTGCCGCTTCTTTATCGACCATATTCTGTGTCTGGTCCAAAAATCTAACAGCTGTTTCGGCTAATTTGGCTGCAAATTCAAACAATATTTATTAATTTCTCGGAATTTCAATGAACAAACACACACAACACATTATTTTTTACCTTTGTATGACAAATAATGATACTGTTTGTGTACTCAATGATAATATTTTTTACATTTTTTTTCGCGACAGATACAATAGAAAATAATAACAATACAATAAAAAATTGTTTTGACCACTTTTCCAAATAATAAAAAGGGGTTCATTGACCCGACTCGCGAACTTTAAAAAAAAATATTCGTTCGAATTGAGTAAACCCACAAAAAAACTAGAAAAACATTTAAGTAAGATAAGTTAATTGTATAAAAGTAAATATATTCTTTGGAAGCAAGTCACTCAGCCCTGTCGGTGCCTTTTAAAAGGAGACTGGGACGTTCAAAAAAAAAAGAAAAAAAAAATCAGCTAGCACTGTTTTTTATAGTTTTAGATAAATATAACTCCCGAATCCTTGTGCTGATATTTACACAGTAATTCAAATATATTATTATAGAGGGGACATTGAAAAAAAAAATTGACACAGGTGTACTATAAAAAAAAAACGCTGTAAAGGCAACTGAGGACGCTCCGGTCTGAGGGTCGAGTGTTTGAGGGTGTTATCGCAGAAAATCTATACTAATATATAAAATTGGAGTGTCTGTTTTTAATATTGAAATAACCGTTTTTTATTAAATGCATATGAACATATATACGATACATACACCAAAATGACATTTTTTTAAATTTTTGTCTGTCTGTCTGTCTGTTTGTTCCGGCTAATCTCTGGAATGGCTGGACCGATTTTGACGGGACTTTTTTTGATTGGTAGCTGATAATAAGGAGTCACTTAGCTACTTTTATTAGGGTTCCGCAGTCTACGTAAAAGAACGAAACGCGAATGTCAACGTCATGAGAGAGAGTGAGAGAGTCGTGGCTTATTTCTATCTCTCTCACTCTTATAATACGAAATAAGATAGGTCAACTATACAAAATAAAAAGTGCATCAAAGCCGGGTCAGCTAGTTTAATATAAAATGGTCTATTAGAAGTTTATGAATAAAAAAACCTCACCAATATTATTAGCATAGGCAATTCGCACGGGCAGAGCCGGGTCAGAGGCCCTCGGAGCAAGTTCCGGAAGGATGTATTCGGGGAAGACGTTGCAGTCCTGAGGTGGGAGGGACTCCACACATGCCACGCATCGTGTTACACACCAGACCGCGGCTGCGCGTACGCGGGCTTCGGGCGCGTGAGAGAGGTAAATCTGAAGAAATTATTTATAATAAATATACAAGGGATTACATCCTCACAAGAACCTTTTTTTACTATCTATTTTAATTATAACCTTTTATAAATTTACATGTAAACTCTGTATGTACATATATTAATTATATATTTTTGCGAAACAGATGAACAAAAATACCTTTTCATATGAAATAATTAGTTTTGTGTAAAACTTGAGCGGTAAGATAAATTTCATTTGTCTACTGTCTCAGTTCCTCACAGCGTCAATACAATTTGATAGAAAGGGACAAGGGTATGTGCAAAACATTTTCTTGTGTGTGTACCTAAAATTTCTGAACCAAACGTCATAACGCATTGAAATTTTACATACAAGTTAGTTAAGTGAAAAAAAATAAATAAAAAAAAAAACATTATTCAAATATATGGTTTCTTGTATCGAACTTTTTTTAACTATTATTTCTAAAGAGAAAATCTAATATAATTAAAATTCAAATTTAATCACTTACAATATACGGCAATATTCGGTCCAAAATAACTTCTGAAGACGAGTTTTCGCACAAAAGTTGTAATATCTCAAGGCACTGTAGCTTCGACGTGCAGTGATGTAAACCGCGGATGCATGACGTCACCAATGACGTCATCAGAATAAGTCCTTCGCTGTCCGGACCCTGTTGTGTTTTGCCTGGGGGCTTTTCCGACTGAAATGAGAACGTACGACACTTATAAAATCAATTTTTTTTAATAATTTTATTATATTCTAATTCATACTCAATATGACGTTATGGCTGTATAAAAAATATACAAAATACTATTTTATCTCCGCTGTTATAGCGGACAAAAAAAATGTTAACAAATTATACATCCATACACAAATTTCCGAACGATACACATATAACCTGTCCGAGGTCTAAAAAAAATTTTTTTTTGTAAAATACAATTTTCCTTCATGGCAAGTTACGAACTCTAGTTAGACAGACCAGTTATGGAAGAAAATAATATACTAATAACTTCTATTTTTTAAAACCGGAACAAAATCTTTTTTTTTCCGAAAAAGGAAATATTGGTCCTATTCGCACGTCACGATAAATGCGTGTCCTTAAAGGAACTAATCTATTCCTACAATTTGTACGTTTAATATAATACCTCTTCCTCGAAATCGGCGACGTTCAACGTCATAACCCTGAATCCCTCCTTAACGAGAGCATCGATCTCCACTTTCTGGTTATCTGTGGTCTCGTCCACCAGATCCTGGTAATTTTTCGTATTTGAGGGTTGCGTGAATATTTTGATGATGTTCTTAATGTCCTGGTGGATTCTCGTGATCTTTTCATCAGCTGGCAATATTGGCTGAGCGGAGAATATTAACATATATGGCTGGAGGAATGAGTAGAAATATTCTGGGAATAAGCTGGAAAACAAGAGCATCATTAATTTATACACATTAAAACAGCAGTGTTGGCCGAGCGGCTTTGGCGCGCGACTTTCAACCCTGTGGTAGTGAGTTCGAATCCTAGTTAATATAATCAGGCGTTACTTTGCGGAAGTCCATTTATAATTCTATTAGACCAATTTATTAGGAATATTCCGCGAAAAACCTCGACCCCGACACCGGAGCATCATCAGGATAATTGCCTCTACGAACAGTGTTCAATAAACACTCAATGAATTAAGGCTAAAATTAATATTGCTAGTAAATTGGTATAATTTAATCGTTCTAATCCTGGCGTGCACTAATGGAATTAATGAAACGTATGTCAGACACAGAAGAGTGGCTATCGATAAATAAACAATCATGAAACAAACAGACAAAAAAAAATATTTTCATAAATAATATTTAAAGACGTTGCTTTTGGACACTCGTCCATTTTTACCTTCCTCTCGCTTCGTCTAAATAAATCTCAGCACTCTTTCGGTCTCCTGGATTCCTTTCAGTCATCGACAGGAGCAGGTCCTTCAGCTCTTTGGGACAAGAGTCACCCACTTCCATAGTGGAAGGTCGACCTTCTCCATTCCTATATGCGAGAAGACCAGGTAGGTCCAGAGCTGGTGTACCGTCGTTCCATAGTTCTACTAGGGCACATCTAAGAGGTAAAACACA
This sequence comes from Pontia daplidice, assembly GCA_963693355.1. NCBI lineage: Eukaryota > Metazoa > Arthropoda > Insecta > Lepidoptera > Pieridae > Pontia > Pontia daplidice. The sequence goes on along the minus strand of CAVNZL010000135.1, from coordinate 2,257,622 downwards.
TATTATATTTATAATCATTATGCTTACAATTCCTGAGTCAGACTGAAGTTAAGACTTTATTTATGGTAATTTAAACCTCAAATGATATTGAGAGACAAGATAGCAGTGCACACATCACCTCTAGTACCCAATCACTGATATATATACAAATATATCACATTAATTTATTTTGGTACAATGTCTTATTACATGGATATACTAGCTGACCCGGCGAACTTCGTACCGACTTAGCGTAGCTTTGATGCACTATTTTATTTTGTATTATACGTTTTTTATCACGTAATTTTATTTTAGCTTTTTATTAGCGTAATAAATACACATATATTCGTGCAAAGTTCCATCTTCCTAACACTAACCGTTTCGACGCTAGAGTGAGAACGGGCGAATGAACGGACATGACGAAGGGTTCCTTTACGCAGACTGCGGAACCGTAATAAAAGTAGCCTAAGTGAATCCTTATTATATCAGCTACCAATCAAAAAAAGTCCCGTCAAAATCGGTCCAGCCATTCCAGAGATTAGCCAGAACAAACAGACAGACAGACAAAAATTTTAAAAAACGTCTTTTTGGTGTATGTATCTTATAAATATTCATATGCATGTAGGATAAAACGGTTATTTCAATATTAAAAACAGACACTCCAATTTCATATATTAGTATAGATCAATCTATTCATTACATTACAAAATCAGACAGTAATAATGATGATACTTACCCTGTTGAAAAAATATCCATACTTGGTACTAGTTCACCAATCTTACAAGGCGACTCGCTTAGCAATAACCCGGCCATTTTGTCATCACCCTAATTAGAAATATGAACTTTGTTTAATAACATTTATAAGTAAAAATAAATACTATTTCTCTTATTTGTACTACTTTATCAAAGTGTTATTTCTGAATTTAATGGAGTAAATTAATTTTAATATCAATTTCAAAAATAAGCAAATTATTCGAATGAGTTTACAATTAATTGAAAGTAGTTCACAGTTGTAAATTCAATTCAAACAAATGTTTTATAATATTAAATAATAGCAAAATTTTAATTACCTTTTTTATATGACTACCACATTAAGAAATACTCACTGCAGGCCTATTTTGGGGATCTGGTGCTCTAACAAATCTTTCGGGGGCCAGATAGCACAGCCTGCGTCTAGATGTGTCAAAGAAATAACTGAAGTCAGCTGGGTTGTCATCAGGGAGAAATGTTGGTTTGAAAGAAGCTATATCCGTCAAGAGCACCCATAACCATGATGTCACCATAATATTTTCTAGCTAAAACATTATTTAAAAAATAATATATTTGGACCCAAAAATAGAAATGATATTTTTTTCAGGAAATGAAACTTGTTTGCTCTCTGTCTCATTAAAAAAAACTAATCTTGAAAAACATTTTAGTTTAAACAGCACCATACCTTTTTTCTCTTAAAATAATTAGATAAATTAAAACTTTCAGATATAAAATAGCAATATATCATTATAATTAACATACCTTAATGTCACCATGGCATATTCCCAATTTGTGCATCCTGTGTAGTGCATGTAGAACTTGAAAAGTAATCCATTTCTTTTCAAGGGTAGTGAGAAAGGGTCGAGTGGACATTCTGTCATAAATACTACATTTGCAGTATTCCCTTATAAGGAAACCTGCTTTATCTGTAAGCTGAAACAGAAAAGTCAGGCTAGTTTAATATTGAAGTTGGAATTGCTACTGGAACAAATTGCAAGTTTCCCTCAAAATAAGCATTATACTAATTTGCATTGGTTTTAAAGGGCAAGTATAAATTCTTAAAAACCTGCAAAACAGTAAATAAAAAACACAGTACAATTTTTAAATGATTACTAAAATACTTTTGTGTATCCAGCAAAATGGAAAATTCATAACAGCTTTGAAGCACTTTTTTTGTTTCGCATTTATACAGTATACAATAAGCTTGAGATTTCTAAATTTTGTATTTTTATTTATTAAAGTGAAATGCGACATTTATAGCCTATGCAATGTTTATGAATACATACAATAACTCGTTGGAATGGCAAACAATTAAATGCTGAAGCGAGTTGTTCCTTAATTTTGAGTATTCTTTCCTTATGTTCAGCAAGAGGGAGTGAGGGATCATGTATTGCAAATACTTTGACAACCACCAGACCTTCGCGAGTTCTAGCTCTAGCCACTTTAAAGAATCTGGTAGAGCCAAGGCTGAAAAAGATATGTATATTTATTATTAAATAGAATATAGCTGAGATCAGAACATTTCTTCAACAAACATTTTTCTGCATTTATACAAAATTATAATATGTATGTAAGATGATAAAAAAAAACTATTTATACTAAATTGAAACGTCATAGCCAATCATTAACCGAAGTACTTTTATGTAACGATAATATAATTCTATACTTTACCTTTGATCAAAAGACAAATCGACATGATCACTAAGATAGTGTTCCACTGCATAAATCTGTGAAGGGGCGATACCAACCAGCTGGTTACCCATTTCGTATAAATCAAAAATTTCGTATAGTCGACAAATTAAAAACTAAGGCGACATCGAACAGTTTTCTTGTTCACACCAAAGGCTATCTTACGATTCTTGTTTTACATAGGTTTTATATCAAATAAAGTAGGATAATCTTCCTAAATCAATCAAAAATTCACTAAAATATTGTTTTGTTTTGACTTTCTCAGAAGGCCACTTCACAAAGCTAAGGCTCAAAAACAAAAGTAAATATTGTGAATAGTATTTTTCGAATTATTGTTATTCGCTACAGACTATGCCAACCAGTCAGCTAACTGACAATCACATTGACACTCTCCCCGGTTCACAGGCAATTATTGCAATTTTGTCTCATCATCAACTTTTTGCGACTTGATCACTACATAGTCGGTGGTTGTAGATAACGAGTTTTTAGGTACCAAAATAAAAGAATAGTTTTATACGTTACGGATTGACTGCGAAGGTCAATTATGTATCCTCAGATTTATGTTTTATGCAGTTATAGTTCAATAAAAATCTGTAATACTATATAAATAACTGTGGAAATAGTGAACAATATTTTAATAATCAGATTGGCCTTAACACAGTTCAGTATAGCTTAAAATTAACTGATAGTGAAATTTATTTACTTACAAGTAAAACTAAAAGTCTAATTTATATTGATTCACTTATAAATAAATAAAAGTCGGAACTGAACTGGAATCCTTTACAATGCACTGCAGTGCATGTGCTCCTGAAGGAGCCAGTGAGGCAAATAACTATGTACGAATGAGTATGTTAGTATGGGATGTTCACAATATTATATATTTTAGTAAAACAACTATATATGATAAACATTTTTAAGGAATCGTTATTGACCCTTTTAACTACAATCCGTGATACTTTTTCTTTTCCCGACTAAATCGTATCTGTCTAGAAAGCCACCACGGACTTGTAGAAAATAGTATTTAACAGAACACTACAAGCGCATACTATCGTTGGAGTAACACGTACATGTTTTCAACCAACCTACTTTGTGAAATTATCAGTTTCTCTTCAAAAAAAGCTATAAAATAAAATCTGTTTAAACTAAGCGCTGAATATTACGTCTGAACATTAATATTACCTATTTAATAACGGATTGACATTGACATTGATATTTATATAAATATGAGTAATCGGTAACGTCAGTTTGCACTTTGTCATCAATATTCGTCTGGACCCTAATCTAGTTTATGGCTTCCTGTCTTGAACAAATAATCTGAATTTTGTATCCTCCCTTTTTTCTTTAATTGTGTAGTTTTTCACAGAAAATGTCTTCTAAAAGTGAAAAAGATCGAGCTAAACAAATCCAGGATCGATGTCAGAACATTTTAATGCAAATGTTAAAAGACGAGGACAATAAATATTGTGTAGACTGTGACGCTAAGGGTGAGAGGAAACCTTTTTTTAAATTATTTTATTTTTACAATGTGTTTGTCCATCTACCAAGGTCAGACTCGTCTGCTTAATAAAGCTTCAGTTTTGCAAAAAAGTATAAATTTACGTATTTTATATATGATCTCGTAGTCTTCGTTCAGGGTCTTTGAACTAATAAGTACTGTCTACAGACTCATAACTCCTGCTATATTAACTCCAAATTATAGCTTGTTCGAAAACATTTTTCAAAATGATTGTTAACTTATTGCAATATGTTAAATATAAAGTAATTCTTATAACTAAGTAGTTACATTTCATCCAGAAAGGACAATGTACAAAAATTAGATTTTGATTCAATTGATATATCATCTGATAATGCCAATTTATAAGGTTAATTGACTGTTAAATAGTGTATTGATTCACAGAAGAATTTTAATGATCTCCATGTGAGCCAGATTTTACACTTTATTATATAAGTAACCCTATTAGAACCTTCTAAAATATTATCACTCTCTTAATTTTTATCTCCTTAAAAGGTAAGTAATAATATACCTAAGTATTAAAATAAATTAGAAGGTATTGAAATAATTTAAAGAAATGGTCAAAGTCTGAGAAAATTCAATGCAAGTTTGAGTATCATTTTACTTTACTTTCTCTTTTAAAGAACTAAAAAAACAATTAAAATTTAATGATATATACTAAGAAGCAGCAATTACAATGTAATGATATTGTTTTAACAATATTTCTTCTTATAATTTTTATTTATTATCATACAAATACCAGAATTTTTACAATTGAAGTAACACTAAGCATTCTCATAAAAAATTTAATTGCATCTCAGTTGATTCACCTACATTGTTTTTTTTACATGTTTTAGCTACATTAGCCTTCTTCAATAGATTACATTTTCCACAAAAATAAGTTTACAATAGCCAATGTATGAAAAAGTTATATGCAATAGGAATAAAAATAATAAATCGGAATGATATTGGGTATATATTGTTAAATTATTCAACTGTGTCTTATGTTTTCTTCTTGTAATCGAATTCTTTATGACCTTCCATATATGTATTGCAGCCACAACAATGATGGGAACAATTCCCCTTTGATTTTATAATTGTTGGGAACATACTAGGTGCTATAAACTTAGATCCCACACATTATTATTGTATTTTATAGAACTTAAAGAAATTCCTTGACTGTGGTGCCATTAGGGGTATTTTGTTCAGTCATTAATTTTAATAATTAATTCATGCTTATTTCAAAAAAAACATTGACTAAACTAACTGCCTACCATATCACAGGACCACGATGGGCATCTTGGAACTTAGGAATATTCCTATGCATAAGGTGTGCTGGCATTCATCGGAACCTGGGTGTTCACATATCAAAGGTGAAGAGTGTCAACTTGGATTCATGGACACCAGAGCAAGTGGTATGTTATTGCTAAAAAAACTTGAATAGTTTGGTAAATGTACGACCATAATACATGTAGTGTTTTTAAATTTTTTGGTCTCTCTCACTGATTTTTGTTATGATCTATTTATGCTTACAAGCTATTGTACAATCTAATTGCAAAATGGTTGACTGCCAAACATGACATAAGATGATGGACATAAATGTTGGCTGGGGTCTGGGTATTTTATATATGTATTGATAAATTATAAATATATTTATCAGTTGTGTTAACACCCATACAAGCTATAAATAGCTTATTTTGGGATGACCAGCCATGTGTGTAAATGTGTCATGATATTATATTATTATTAGTGCCATATCACATATAATATATATGGTGCTCTTCATAATGCAGGGGTGTATGTACCAGAATTATTATATTATACCAGAATGCCTAAAGTACTTTTACCTAGAGCAGGTTACATGACATTATGATTACTGTAACAGTAAGTCTGTGTAACTAGGTATCACTACAACAAATGGGCAACTCTCGGGCAAGAGCAGTATATGAAGCAAATCTACCAGACTCTTTTAGACGGCCACAAAATGACTCATCACTTGAGTCATTCATACGGGCCAAGTATGAACAGAAGAAATACATTGCAAAAGAATGGGTGCCGCCACAACTTCCTAAAGTTAATTGGTAGGTAGTTAATTAGATTTGTCAGACATATTATTTTTGTTACATTGAAAATGATTATATGCTAATAATCAGTTTGAAAAGCTAAGTTTTATGTACTAAAGTAGGCACTGGTTACACACTTTTTTAATTGAAATTTATTGTTATATTTTGCTTTTATATTTATCAAGACCAAATGCAAAATAGATACTTGAATTTTAGTATGTACGTGTATTATATGTGTTTTGAATCAAGGTGGACACAGTCTCATTGAACCCAAGACAGTAAATCGTTTTTTAAAAGGATGAGAACCTTGTGGTCCACATACAAACTGGCTATGAAATATTTATGATTAGTCATTATTGTTTGTAATGTAATTATACTCTTTGTACACATTATCTGATGATTAAGAACTTATCTTTCGATTTCTAGGGATAAAGAAATAGATGAAGAGATAGAAAGACAAAAGAGGAAAAAGAAAGCGACCACGTCATCTCTGGGACCATTGCCAGCGCCATCTGTCGATAAAAAATATAACGTAAGTTATCTGTAAAGTATTTACACTAAAATATAACTTAAGATTCGTTCTTAGTATATGTTTTTCTTTATTCTTAATCAAAATAAACAATTTGCAGAAATCAGATGTTATCCCCAGTATACCGAAACCTAAATCGTCGGTCAGTCCAAAATTGGGTAGGAATACACCAGTTGAAACCAAACCAAGCAATGGCTCAGCTGACCTGCTTGGTTTGGATACAGCACCAGCACCAACTAAACAAGAGCAGAAGAGTACCAACGATGATATTTTCTCAAGTTTCTTCTCAGCACCAGAAAAACCAGCTGAGGTATGTATTTATTGATGGTTTCGACAGCTATGCCAGTCTGAATAGCTTATAGCATGCCTATGTGTGTGATTTTAAACAGTTTTGTTTAATTGACTCGCTCATTGTCGCTTTTAAATTCGCTACACTACAGACAATAACAAAATATCATTATGATGATGGTATTTTAATTAAGTTTCTTAAATTTCATCGCTGTTAATAGTAATATTAATAGATATTTAATAAGACATTTATATATTTCGTCTGTTTAAATCAAATTTATATTTTTGTTTCACGTTAACGTACTCCGTTAGATTTTCAATAAACATCCACAACTTTATACTTGTTTGAGGGAGGCGCAAGACTTACACATATACGCGATGTATTAAAAAAAAGTCGAATATCTTTGTAGACTGTCGAGTGGTTATTTTAAAGAGACTAGTTTGCACAATTATCATTTGATTGAAACTCTTATTAATAAAAGACTCTCAATTTCAGGTACCTCAACAACAAAAGTCAGATTTGAAAACTGAAGAAGAGAATTTCTTTAAACAACCTGCGCCAACTGAAAAAGAAAAGTCTAAACTTACTAAGGACAGCATATTAGCGCTATATAGTCAAACACCTATGAACCAATTCAATCCAGTACCTCAACAAATGCAACAGATGCCAGGACAACAATTGCAACAGGTTCCAGGACAACAGTTGCAACAGATGCCGGGACAACAATTGCAGCAGATGCCTGGACAACAATTGCAACAGATGCCGGGACAACAAATGCAACAGATTCCAGGGCAACAAATACAACACATTTCAGGACAACAAATGCAACAATTACCAGGCCAACAAATACCCGGACAACAAATAACAGGCCAAGTTTCTGGCCAGTTTTATCAGCCATACATGATGAATGGTATGCAAATGAATCAATTTCAGCCAGCTAGCCAATTTCAATATCAAATGCCACCGCAACCACAATTCCAGACACAGACAAACTTATTCAACCAACCACTTTCACAACAGTTTGGCAATCTTAATTTAGGTCAGGGTTTCCCAAATGCATTTCCTAACCCAAATGTTGCTAGTAATTCTACATGGCAATAATAAAAATAGAATTTTTAGTGGCAATATTTTTGCACATGGTGTTTTGAGCGATTAAGAAAATGTAGGATCTCCCTTCTTAATTCTATATAATTTGTGCATATTTAATAAGTAATTTATAAAATGTCAGTGCGATTCCACGCTTTCGATTCATTAATAATTATTTTTATAGCAATTTTTATTATATTTATGGATGGTGCGAAAAGTGTTATTTTTGGGAGATTCCGTCATTCAGGTTTTTACGGACAATCGCACATACGCCTTCGAGACATTTCGTTAATAGACAATAATTTCATTCAAATAGATAGAGAATACAATCTAGTTTCCTTCGGGGCGAATTTTACTATTTCAAGGTAATTTCCAATCTCATTAAACTGGTGAGGACGACCGACGGCAACCGATTTTGAGCGCTTGAGTGGTGTGTAAATAAGTGCGAGAGAGAAATCGCCATCATTCTGTCTCTTTCTACATGTGACGCCATTCAAGTTTTGAAAATGGAATTACTGGTACAATTATTTGTATAAATTTAAATATAGATTACATTGATTTATTTGGTGCAATATTCCTAGATCTATAGTCTATAGTGAAGTAATTCTGATCGGAATGCAATATTTGGTGATAATCATTCGGTAATGATCTCATCCATGATACAGATTTGGAAATATTTTAATTTTGAAATATGTAATCCTAATATCAGTTAACGCGAAATCGTTATATTCTTGCATTCCTTACATATGTTGTGAATACAGTATAAACCGAACAGATTAATATTCTGCTGTATAGAGGTAAGGCCCGTATTCCCAGAACGTCACTCTACCTTGAGTCTAGTTTCCAGAAGTATTTGATAACTCTCAGTGCAGATTGTGACTCAGGTACACATTGTATTTTAGGCGATTATTTTGGGTTGTCCATAGAAAGGTGTAGTGTAAACATATCTTACCTGCTTAAAATTAAAAGATTTTTAAATAAAATGCTGCTGTTTCTAGTATTAATATGCTAATTTGTCACATTCAAATAGCGGTCCGTTTTATGGTATACGTTGATATACGGCATTGGCAAGCATATGCGTATACCCATCATAATATAGAGGAAATATCTGTGTACGCGCCGAAAAGTGTGTCTAAATTGGTATGTAGAGAATTTTAAAGCACCTGTTTCCGAAATCCATTATTTACACTTTTTTTGTTTTGGAATTATTCTTATATTCGTTTAGTCTATTAGTCTTTTTAATTGTATTTACATAAACGCATTTTGGTGCTGAGAACGGTTGGAGTGGAACAGCTTATATTTTGGTTGATTATTACAGTCATTAAAATCTTATTGTGAAAACATTCCATATGTGTTAGGAAAAAATGAATTGAATTTCAACTATGAATACATCGATTCAATTTATTTCGCCCTACATTTGGGTGTGCTGAAAGATACGGAAATAGAATATATTGAGAATAGTTTTTTTTTGCACAGTATGCTGATCATAAGTTCACTAAACTGGTAGCTTTATCATTGTTTGAGGACTTTAAAATTGGTTAAATAATAAACTACACCTTTTATTTCACGTCCTTTCCACAGACAATATTTGGTAATGAGAACTTAAACTTGGTACTTAATACATGTCGAAGTTAAATTACCCTCTTATTTATAAATGTACAATAAAGGATGTCTATTATACTGAATATTCTGTCCTTTATGGTCGCCACATTTATGATTTGATTAATAGTTAAAAATTATAGTACATTTGTGAATAAGTGGTAATATTTAGAGATGATGTGTTCGGAGCCTCGCTTAAATTATTATTTTAAGAATGTTGATCGTTTTAAAAAGACTGTGTCATATTTGATGCTGGATGCGTCTCGGACTTGTATTTTTCGTTTTTAAATAAATAATATTGTCCTCAATGTATACCCTTTTAATTCACTATCAATAAACAAAAAATTATCGCTTTATGTCATTAAGTACTACACTGGTTAGTAATATGTGAAGCACTATACCTCATCAAATTATTTGCGTAGGCCTGCAAGCGCCGGAAGAATTAAAGTTACATACTGCTTGAATTTTCAATTCTTTTTTTGTTTTGAAATCTTCCGCAGTTCTCTTTACATGGCGTTTTCTTTAGTTGACTGTAGAATCGGCACAGCAGCAACCTTTAATTAATAATTAAAAAAACAGTACCTTTTGGTTACTTTTAGTGGCCGCTTCTACTCCACGCTTTGTGTGGTTCAAAATAGGTTTTGTATTGAACAATTGAATAGTCCATACTTAAAACGAAAAATCGATTCCAAGTTTTCATCGGTTGGTGCTAAAATATATCAAGCGGAAGACCGTGGGGTCACTTAGAGACAGATAATTACTAAAAGGGGCATTATCTATGCATAACTTTGAATTGAAAAATGACAATTCACTTAAGTTTGACTTAAGAGTTTACAAATGTGTCCAAACAAAGTTATGTTGTTTTGATGTTTTAACTTTTTAGTGTGTTTTAAATAAAATTTTGAAATAAAGTGACGGAAATAGTATTACAATTACCTGTATACCCCAATAGAATATGGATATTTGGTAAGTTAATTTGACAAAGAAAACCGTAACATGATCGCAAGTTGAACATGAAATGTGATAACTGCTATTCACTTATCCCTTATTTTAACATTTTATTTTCGCGCGCGCAGCCATGTTGACAGAACAGCTGTTATGCGTGTAACAGAAAGCTGAAAGAATAGTTCAGAATCTCGCGTTTGTTCAAATCGTTGTATAAAATAAAAACAATGTTTAATTAAACAAACAATAGTTTACATATATTATACAATATTTACACAACGGCTTTGGAAATGTTTTAAAACAAACTAGAAGCAATGGCTTGTGGAAAACAACAGCCAGACGATGTCTTCGTATGTGATGAGGAATTTGAAGCGAAATGGAGCAGATTTTCCGACTGGTTGCATTGTATTTGTGTAGTTACATTTGATTTGGAACTAGGGCAGGCAATGGAAAGGGTATATCCGCCTGGTGTACAGTTATCCGATCAAGAGAAATGCAATATTTGTTACTTAGCATTCCCGGATTCAAATTCAGGATGCATGGGTGATACTCAATTTCATGTACGACTACGCTCACGTGCTCCATTAACATCGCAACAGTTGACTTATAACGAGGACAGCGTTTCTACACTCCGAGCAGACCCAACGCATTACTGGGGCTTCGTTTATTTTCGTCAAGTCAAGGATTCAACCTTGCCTCGGGGCTACTTCCAAAAGAGCATTATTTTACTAACTCGTTTGCCCTTTATTAATTTATTTTACAAAGTCATACAGTTAATAGCTCCTCGACATTTTGAAGATGGTGAAAGCAGCTTGGAAGCTGCATGCCATGACATAAATAGATGGCCAGAGTTGAATGCAGGTCAGAATGTGCTATTGCCAGTTTTGGGTACTGTTTTTCAATCTTATATTCCTAATCAGCAAACTGGAAAGGTTACAAGGTCAGATATTGTGAAACAAGTACATTCTCCAAATATTCCACATATAATAGTTTGTATTCAAGATGTTAATGTATTTGATGCTTTATCAAGTTTAATATCACACCTACATTTATTATGGGAACTTGTATTGACTGCAGAACCCATTGTTGTTATGGCCAGCTCTCCAACAGAATGTTCAGCTTTAGTCCAAGCATTGACTTACTTGATACAGCCTCTACCATATTCGGCAGAGTATAGACCTTACTTTACAATACATGATAGTGAATTTAAGGAATTTACCCGAAAACAGTTCAACCCACCCTATGTAATATTAGGTGTTACAAATCCATTTTTCACCAAGACTTTACAACACTGGCCACATACTATCAAATTAGGGGACTCTACTCCTGTTAAAACTAAATTGAGAAAAGTTGGAAGTATCAAACATTTAGATTCTGCACCAGGAGTATACACTCAGTACAAACCATATTTAGAGAAAGATAAGTCTATTATTAAAAAGTTACATAATGGAATAAGGACAGAGCGACCTTCTGAAGTCCAGACGGCTATGGTAAAAAGACATTTACTAGAACTGACACAAAGCTTTATGATTCCACTTGAACGCTATATGGCATCTCTGATGCCGTTGCAGAAAAACATTTCACCATTTAGATCACCTCCAGTACCTAATCCATTTAATCCAGAAGATTTCTTTGTATCTCTACAGCAAGCAGGCCCTCAATTGACATCTGGTATTAAAGGTGACTGGATAGGATTGTACAAACATTTTTTTAGAACACCAAACTTTAGCACATGGTTTCATGAACGCCATAGTGATTTAACAAATAAATTACAAGCTTTGCAATTAGAAGCCTTAGCAGAAAGTGACTTGAAAGAATGGTCAGTTGGAAAGAAGGAAGTAGAAATTGTTGACATGATACTTAAATTGCGGGATGTTCTGAAAAATAATCCACCAGTGGCAGACAACACACGGACATTACTGGCTCGCAGGTTGGATGATTTAAATTGTGTTCTTCAAGAAGACATGAAGGCTATTTTAAATGCTGCAACGTGACACACACCTTGCTGCACCTCGGAACTGCGAGAGTGCAGCATCCGTGTTCAGCTCTCGTATATTGCTTCATGTGTATAATCCAGCCAAAGTTAAGGACAGTGCAATTATTCTCAAGATCCCAACGTAAAATATTTTTCAATTACATACTCAAATAGGTTTATGTTAAAATATCTTAGAATAATCTTAAGTTTATATGAGAATCACGTTAATTTCATTGATGCAGATAAAATGATGCCAATTTTTTGTATAACAATGAACTTAAAGTGTATGTAGTTAAATTAAGCCAAATTTAAAAACATTTTAATTAGTGTACTTGATATATGTAATAATATGATATTCTTATGAGGTCTAAAATTCTCAATTATTCCTATAGCATGTTATAGAGAAATATATTTTGTACAGCACTGTGCAATTATATTTATATTAATATTAGAAAAAAATGTTTTTACACTTTCAACTGTTTGTGTTATGGTTAGACATTGAAGTTACTTCCAAATAGATTTAATTGGAGATGAATCATAACCAACTATTGGTATTATTCTTAACAGATAACATTACCTAATTGATATATTACTTAAATATGATTTAATTTTATGCACTAAAGAATGTACATTTATCTCCCTCCTTTGCTCAATCTAACAGATGCATGAAAACTGTTCTCCACTATTCTATATAAAATGTGTGATCCTATATAGTGTATGAGGAATAAGTTTTTGAAACTCTTGTCCATTATAGCATCCAAAAGTATAGCTAAAATGCTGACTGTAGTCTCATAAAATTTATATTAGGATACAAAGTTTATAGAAATTGCTAAATTTGATTTTGATCATAAGTTTATTTTGTGTACCAGTTAACATATTAAAAGGCTGTTGTCTGTAACTTAGTACATTCATCAATAATTTTGTAGTTATTAGACATGTGAATAATCAGTTTATGCCTACAGACCAATGCTATAACTACAAAAAATAATTGTAATATAATTTAAAACAATAAAATGCTGTAAATTTTTTATAACTTCTTTTATTAACTAATTGTGCTACCTGTATCGATATGGAACATAACACCGGTACAGATGTTAAAAAAGATCTAGCAAGTTTTGACATGGGGCAAATAAGTCGTCAACTTGATTGATCCTAGAGTGCCAATTAAAATAACTTAAATTAACAGTCTATGTACAGAATTAACAAGTATGGTACAGTTGTTTATAAATGTGTATGCTGTATTAATATGTAAATAAATACCTTGAGCTTACAGTTCATATGTTGAGGTACAGAATAGAGTAATCAACACAAATTATAATGAAAATAGCTACTATAAAATGTAAGTGCAATATGATTCAAATAAAATAAGCTTAAGAAACTACTTGAGCTTCCTTCTTTTGTTAGTTCATGCACATATGATAGTCTGTAGATTTTAAAAACAATGGTGTATACATTTATAAACAACAACCTCTGGCTATATTACAACTAAATCACATTTTCATATATCTTGCTTTACTCCAAATATTATCATTATCTGTGAGGAGGGTATAAAGGCCTGCTAACGTAAGTCCTGCAGCTGCTCCTAAGCCCATTGAGCGCAAACCAGCTGTACTCTTATATAAAACTCCTGTAGCTGTGGCAGCTATAAAGGTATTTGCAGTGTCTTCTTGATCTCTGATCCATGTGACACCAAGTGCTATACTTGAATAAAATGATGCTAGTATACCTAGGGTACAGCCAGTTGTGGTTCCTGAAACAGATATTAATTTAGCACCAACAAAAAATGATTTTGAAGCTTTTCTATTTTCATGAGATAATTATATTTAAAAGTCACGTCTCAAGGGATATTTATACAAAAAATATTGCTATTCATATTTAATATGAAATGCTACATAATAAATGCACATACCTTGTTTCATTATGTAGTTGATAAGCTGTGTTCTTCTTACTTTTCCAGTTTGTCCTGCTAATGTTGTTGCTCTTAATCCTTTGTAAAGCCCAGTCATACCCCCTAAACCTAAAAGGAAAAAATTAATAAACATTACTTGGAGATACATAGTTAACAAAAAGAAATTAATTTAAAAGCATATTGTCCACAACATAAATACTACACTGCAACAAAACTTTTTTAAAGATACACGTATGAAAACCTTCCAGCATACACCAAGTGATCGATATCAAAAGTTATGTAAAGTCAAAGTTTGAGGTTATGCTCCACACTGTGTTGGATTATTATCTTACCTGATCCGGTCATGAAAGACATTCCTATAATGGGTAAAGCCACGTTCGATCGTCGTGCCGTTGAAGCCATATGGCTCTCATCAGGGTACAAAAACTCTGGTTGCATTTTTGGTATATAATTGGGATCGAAGTTCAAATAGGGAGAAAGATTTGCACTAGCCTGATTATTTTTGTTTTCATTTTTATTTATCGGTAATATATCACCGAATAAAGACATTTTCGTTGTTTAATTCACTAAAACGATTCAATTATGTACTTATTCGTTCGTGATTTGGGAATCACGCAGAAATTTATCGGGAAGAATTGTCAAATGGAATGTCATGTTAAATTTGAATTTGGTGAGATGTCAACTTTTATGTTATTTTTAATTGTCAAGGCGATTTGTCATTTCATCGAGGGTGGCTTAAAGAGTATAAGGGGTTGCAAAAATAAGATTTCTTTTGGGCGGACCAATACAATGACTTAATAATACAATGCTTTAAATGAAGATCTGTTTTGTAATAATATTTATATTGTTTTAGCTTATTTTCATAGGCTTCACTCAGGTAAAGTATACTTTGCCTAGTTTGGTATCTGTATACAATTTTGTTTGTTTTAGCAGTAAAGAGAGGACTCCGGAGGATGTCCGCAATGTAATAAAGACTGCGAAATTACACGAGTCGGAATTAACAGAGATAACGCAGATTCTGAGACTTCCGGATTCCAACCAACTCAATAATAACTTAAGGCTTATGTTATTAGATAATAATTTATTAAAAAATATAGAAGAGGGCAATACAATTATATTTAAAGGTAGTATTTAAAATATAATTAAACTTTTAAAGATACATAACACTCTTTACTATATTTGTTTCTAAGCAGGTAGGAATCAAATGTATTCAAACCCAAACCTATCTTTACTTATCTGCGGGTAACGCTAGGAAGCAATGCAGAATGTCTTGGCATAGGTGGTCTCACGTTCAGATAGTGAAAGATAAAAATGATAATTTGATTTATGGTTTCAGGTGATCTAGATGAGAATGTGGTACTTTGTACCGATGACAAAACATATGACGTTAAAGAAGCAGAGACCTCAAACAGCTTTTTACTCGTACCGAACTTACTTTTCGCCGCTTCCACTGGTCTAGACGAAACCATTGCAAACGATTCTATGGAAGATTCAGATTCATCCTTCGAAATATCTAATACTAGTTTGAACAAATCTAACGATTCCGACGAAAAGCCCCCCAGAAAAATCGTAAATAAGGACATAGTTAACACATTCTTCACTTACTACGAATTGAAACCGTGTAAACCGCGTCTTTCTAGACTATCTAAACTTCTAGAGCCAACTGCATTTCAAGGCTTAGAACTCGAATATAAAATTGATAAATCGAAATTGCTTGATTATAATACAATTTTGGATAAGGTCCAAGCGTCCCGTGTGGAACTGGACGAAGAGTTGAAAAATATACAAGCAATAGAGATTTATGGGCATTATAGGTTATTAGAATTTGAATATGAATTTCGAGTTCTCTCGTACATGTTAGACCTTATTGAAGAGAATTCGTGGCCATTGGACAGAGTGTCCAAGGAAGTCACACTTGAAAGTTTAAAAGATTTAGCTCCAATGTGTATTTTAGAAGCCATGTTTGATTTTTACACTGTAAAAAGTATGGAAGAAGCGGGTGTCCAGTACTATAGGTATAAAGAGGATAAAGTATGCAGATTTTTGGCGAGAGTTCTTTTACGAAGTGCGGGTAGATTCAATTTGGTTGAGTTTATGCAAGCGTGGAGTGATTCGGTTCCGGAAGGAATGACAACCAATGTATGTATTATCATTTTGAACTCTATGCCCTAACATTTAGAATACTTTTTATATAATCGTCTGTGTATATACTGTTTTAGGAGTCGCTTCTGTCGGGCATAGCATTGGTAGATAAAAATGTCACACCGCAAGTAATTTGGGGATTCACTGAGAACGATCTACCGGAGGACATAAATGAAAGGTTCAGGGTTTTATTTCAGACGAAATCCAAGTGGACGGTTGATGAAATATCTCCTTACATACAGTGAGTAACCACTATCATTATTAAAAAAATCTTTGAATATTTTAACATAGTACTCTGGGTCCCAGCTGATATACCTGACAATTACTAAACAGATTTTTTTTTGTCTAACGAGGAACATATATGTCTTACACACTATTTTTTTTTTCACTATTTTTTTTGTCGATTTGTTTTATTCTGAGTAATGGAAGTAATATTAGTCTTTATATTGTAAATATTTAAGTATATTTGTTGCAGGTCATATGCCACAGAGAAACTTAACGTAAACGCGTTGCTAACGAAACATGCCCGTGCGTCTACACAAGATGGCGTCCGCGTATTTTCCGCCAAACATATGAATTAATGTGTATAGAAATAAAAGTTTCATAAATATAACTGTGTTTTTCTATTTATCAGGTACCGAATAATATAAAACTAATACTCACTACACAATTAAATTTTATACTGTACCTAAATAATATGTAATATTCACATTAAAATAAAATTTTAATTCTACAATTTTTCTTCCTCCAGGGTTGCCATCATTTCTTATGCTAAACAGTGCAATTTGTATAATCTGTACATATGGTCAATTCTTGTTAATTCCTTATAATAGCTTTAAGGGCTATTTTAAAATGAAGTATTTGGTCGAAATAAAAAGTTGTGATCGTTGAAAATAACTTTATAAAATACATATCTTAAAACTAAAAATAATTTCTTAAACTAACACAGCCACAGATTTCGTTCGTAATTTTGCCAGATAAGAAATGAGACTAGACATCTGTTATAGAATACAAAAGAATATTTTACAATATTTACACTTTAAACATGATTTTACCAATTTTGATTTACTGTTTTTTGGGCTGATGATCTATTTAATGGTTTGTCTTTGGCATCGGAATTTAAACTATGATTTTTGAATGTTTTTCTTGAGAGTCATCAGTTGTTCCCACATGTCAGCCGGTAAATCTTCACCCACTTCTTCCTTGAAATATTTTTCTATCGCGTCAGCCTGAAAGAGAAGATACTAATTGTTAGTCAAAAAATCAAATTAACTCAATATTTTATTCCTTTTTTGCTATAAACGTTCATCTATTGTTTTTTTGTTAACTAGTCAAGAACGAAACTTTCTATCAGATTACTTAAGAAGTTACCATAACGCATTAAAAAATATTTTTGTTTACATTTAAAAATCTAACTCTTAACATCGAAACACGTACATTTTTCTATTGGTTTTATGCACAAGTTCAATGATCAGAACCTACCTCTTGCAACCAGAAGTCTTTAGGTATGCTAAACAATTCCTTCATATTGATATCACCCAGGTTATCAGTGTTAAGAGCTCCAGGTTTAGGCACGAAGCCTAAAGGTGTTTCCACATGACAAGGCTCATCATCACATCTGCGTAAGACCCAGTCGAGAACGCGGGAGTTCTCACCGAAGCCTGGCCAAAGGAATTTACCCTAAAGAGAAAACAATTTATATGTGAATTATTAAAATCTCTGAACTTCACGCAATTTTCATATTTCATTGTTTAAACCGTTCTTACTAACGGAAAGTTTTGAATCGATATTTAGATATAGACAGCTTTTTAGCTAAAATTAGCAGTCTTATCTAAATATCGTAAGAATAATGGTTAAAATTAGACTAGACTAGTTATAGTAACAAAGCTACTGTGCTAATATTGTGAGTAAAGAACTTAAATATCTAAAGTAACTGTTATATAATGTCTTATATAAAGAACATTTAAATTATTATGATGTTATATATTGTATATATTACCTGTTGGTCCTTCCTGAACCAATTAACGTGGAAGATTTTAGGCATTTGACGACCAGCACGCGGCATCGACAGCCAATGTTGAAGATATTCGCCAAAGTTGTAGCCGAAGAATGGTCGCATTGCGAATGGATCGTGCATTACCACTTTTCCCTATAAACAAATCAAATTGCCTTACTCTGTCTCGGTTAGAACCCAAATACAGGTAAAATCTATTGTCTTGGCTTCTCTAAATAATCCTAGTGCTGTCACACCATTAAAATTTTAAAAATATAATTTTTGAAAGAATTCAAAACCTACTGCATGTTCAGCTGCTGCAGTTGCCTCTGATCTCATAGACGCCCCAAGGAAGACCCCATGAGTCCAGTCCCTGGCTTCGATGACTAAAGGAACTCCAGCAGGGCGCCGCCCGCCCAACAATATAGCGGAAATCGGAACACCTTCAGCACTCTCCCAATCTCCATCTATGATTGGACAGTTCACTGCTGGTGTGCAGAATCTGTCGATATATCTCAGAATTAATCGAGATAAAATCTATTTTCTATTGGTAAATTAATCGTTTTCCATAATTATTAGAATAACTGTTTACTGCATTCGTCTTCGTACTTCTACTTTCTACTGTATACTTTAGCAGTTTTATAATACACAAAGAGTACACAGGGTACATAGTTTAACAATATTTGTCCATGTACTCCGTTGTTTTGCCCAATTAAAACATTACTTTATATAGGACTACATCGATAAAAGGACTATCCAAGACTAATTCCAATCCGACCCAGTAGTTTCCGACTAGCAAGTTAAACCAAAGAAACCGCTTCAGTATAAATTTGAGTTATCTTTGACTCAATTAACACTCCAGTGTCGGGGCGAAAGGAGAGTCGAGTGTTTATTGCTAGTTTATTGGTCTACTTATTAGAATTTTATACTATGGACTTGCGCAAAGTAACGACTTCAGCTTTATTTTAGTAAAACGTACCTTGAGTTCGGATGCGCTGCCGGCACCTTCCTGGTCTTATCCCACGCCTGTCCCTTCCAATCTGTAACGCCTTCGGGAGCGTCCCCCATCCCCTCCCACCATACACCTCCATCTTTAGTCTCCGCCACATTCGTGAATACTGTATCTTTGAATACTGACGCCATAGCGATTGGATTTGTCGACGCAGATGTACCTATTAAACATTTTTTTAATAAGATTGACGTATTAAGATTCCGTACTAAATATATTTCAGTATTCTTCTGATACTTAGGTGTATTTTACAATGTAAAACGCCTTTAAGTAATAGTGTTGGCCATTCACTAATAATCAAAGATATTAAATTTATAAAATAATTGTTTACGATTTGGTAAAACATTCTAATTACCAGGAGCCACCCCGAAGAACCCGTTCTCAGGGTTGATAGCCCTCAAAACGCCGTTCTTGTCAAACTTCATCCAGGCGATATCATCTCCCACACACTCCACCTTGTATCCGGGCAAAGTTGGAGTCATCATGGCCAAATTTGTCTTGCCACAAGCCGAGGGGAATGCTGCGGCGATGTACCGCTTACGACCTTTCGGATCGGTGACACCTACGATCTGTAATTTAATAAAAAACGTCAAAACTATTCTAAACAGTTGTAATGTTGATGCTGGTGTGATGTAAATGACAGATAAGTTTTGTTAAAACGACTCTTTACCGATTTTTATGTTTTACTTTCTAATATTAAATATTAAACTGATATTGATTTTGATGCATTATAGTCATAGTTACCAGCATATGTTCTGCTAACCAGCCTTCTCGGCGTGCTATCACTGAACCAAGCCGCAGAGCGAAGCACTTCTTCCCCAAAAGACTGTTGCCTCCGTAGCCACTACCTGTAACATTAGTTTACTTAATTATTAATACATCTAACTACTAAGTATTATTATCTTATCCTATGCAGTAGTTAGTTGCTTAAAACTATTAACGTGACTCTTGCGAATTCACTCAAAGAACACAAGAAGATGTCCACTCTTTCGTGAAACTCGTTTAGTGCATGTATAACCCAAGAGAGAGGCGTCTTAGCGAGCAGATTAGTTCTCACCGCGGCATATAAATACCTATCCGGCACACTGAGTTTCAACTCTTAGGTACCATAGCACTCCCGTGTTATGTGCGATACCATGCGCGGTTTGCCATATACTTAACTCATGCAAAGTCCCGACGTACTTTATGAAGCTATAGAAATAGATACGCAATAATATAATATGATACAGCAGCAGAGAGCAAAACTTTCCGGTTCTGCTGTTATGCAAGCATGGTACTTATTTATTTATTTATTTACTAACCCAAACAGCGGTATTAAACATATAGTATAGAATTTAAATGCTACAACTAAAGCCATTAGTTGTAGCCACTTTATTATTTACATACTTCCAACTACATAGATGGCAGGTAGCCGTGGATTGCCTTAATAAAACTTACGTAACAATATATTTTATTAGGAAGTTGTGTACAATTACTAGAATTGATGGATTTATACTGATAGTTTCTTTATTCGTATTCATCGTAAACGTAAATGAATATACATTCTCATTAACTCTGCATTGAAGTCATCGTATCTAATTATTACTTTTTATTCGACATTGTCAATTATTTGAAAGTTATCGAAGTAATTATATATTTATAAAATAGAATACGTAATTCAAAATTCTATCGTCCCTTACCATAACTAACAATTTCGTTATCAGCTGGTCGGTGTAGAATAATCGTTCTAGCGGGGTCGCAGGGCCAGCCCGCGGTAGGCATCGATTCAGAACGGCCCACTGAGTGAAGACAGCGTACGAATTGCTCGTCTTTACGAAGAGCTTCTAATACGGCAGCACCTGCGAAAATTTTCACTCCTTAGCAAAAAGATTTCTAACCGTAAACAGTCCGTAAAAAAACTAAGTAATAAATAAAACAATTTAAAAGTGTATTTAATGCAATTGTTTTTGCATTCTGTTTACGCTTTTTCATAAACTATTGCAAAAACTACTACTTACTTTTTAAAATGAACATTAACTGTGAAATGAACAACGTTTTGAACAAGATAAATGCTCTGAAAATGAATAACATGTTCTGGTTTTAAATTAACACGGTTGAAATCGCGGTAAATATCTGAAAGTACGAACCCATTCTAGTCATCACCCTCATGGAGTAGACGACATAAGGCGAGTCGGTAATTTCTACCCCAATCTTGGAGAGCGGAGACCCCACTGGACCCATCGAAAATGGTATAACATACATTGTGCGACCTGGAAGTTGACATTTGTTGAAAAGAAATACCATATTTTCTAAATAAAACAATGTATTTTTATTTAGATTGCATAAGGTGAGGCGTTTTAAGAGCCAGATTTATTTTATCTTAATTTTCTATTTTTGTTAGTAAAACGAGTTTTTTTTTCGGTGTATTTTTTATTGGAATCATGTTAGGGGAAAATATGTATTGATTGTTGATTCAATTGTCTTTTACGTAAATTAAAAATACTCTACAGTCTACAGTCCTATTTCATAACAAACTTGTAATCAGCAAATCGGCTTCAAAATCAATAATTTTTCGTTATTGCATATATTAAATATCTATAAATGTTATAACACTGCATATTAATAATACATTAAAAACATAGTTAAACAGAATTATGAAACAATAGACATCTTAAGCGTCTATCGCGTGACGAACATTTTCGACGCGCTACAAAAGCCAGGCAGTCTCTTAAAGAACGATTAATATATATTATGAGCCACTGTTCTACTACCGGATTTTGTCTGAGTATGAGTATGAGTGTGTCCATACCTTTCATACATCCTGGAAACCGCTCCGCTACAGCCTTCTCGTAATCTGGTAGAGAAATATAGTTTCCTAAAGCGCTCTTCTGGCCCGCGCGGGCGACAGGCACCACGTCACGCTCGCGCTCCGCACAAATGAAAGTGCGGGACTCTACTCGTGCCACATCAGCTGGATCCGTGCGAGTCAACCAGCTGTTAAATTTATATCTTAAAATGTCACTCATATTCGAAAGAAATACATGTTATTAATTTTTAAACTTATCTACGCCAGCGCTAACGAATCGAACTCCGATCGACCGAATTAGTATCGACGTATCTAGTCATTGATTGGAAAACGGTATCATTTTCACGGCCCTACATGACTTATTGTATTGGGTTAAACTTACCAGTTATCATACTTGGGCAATGGTTTGATAGTACCCTGAGTTTGCATCAGAGCAAGTAATGTGCTCGCTTCAGCATCGGAGCCATCACAAATGTGCACGTGATCTGGGTCGCACAAAGCGGCGCTGCGCTCGATGAAGGCGCGGACCTGTAACGAATCCAAGATTTACATACTATAACGATTAAAAACGTCCCCACTATAACAATATACATACTATAACACTTAGAGGTTACTTTTTAAACTCTTTTTTATTCCTCCTTGAATTGAAATTCTAATGGGCTTGGAGTAAGTACTATTGTTATAAAAAACCCTAAATCTAGTATTAACCCCATATATAAAGTACGGGATAACATAATTCGGGATATCTGTTGACTAAAGTTTCCGTTCGGACGCAGAATTCTGTTCAATAAATTCGTTATCAGCAACTTGTTAGGTTCAATACCTTCTTAATAGTCTTACATCTTTATTCTAACTCGATGGCTCCACGTATTACATAACTATAATGCTTGATAAAATTTGTAAAACTTATGACAAACTATAAGTGTGTCTAGCTAATAAAAGCGTGTTTTGGTTGTGTCTATGAAAAACCTACCTTGGGTGTTAACGTGGCAACTTGAGGGCTAAGTTTGTTACCACGAAGCGCTGTCTGATGAGCTGCCCGACTGCAGTTCACGGCAACCTGGGCGAATCTGGTAAAACAAATGTAAAATTAAAATAGTCCAGAATATTCTGGAACAAAACTTTAGTTTTATATATTTCTTTTCCGACAAACTATATTGTGTTAAACATCAGCTTTGCCTTTAAAAACTATATACTTAATTCATACAGTGTGGATGGTTGGTTACTCTTTGAGGTTTTTGAAATCGGTTAGTATAATAATTTTAAGTAGAAATTAGAGGAATTATCTTCTTAGGAGTTCAGAAGCGTTCTTCAGGAAAAAGTACATTGAAATTAAATTAATGGACGCTAACAAATGATGAATTACGAAAGAAATAGTTCATTTTACGATATATGTTTAATTGTATTTTGTTATTTATTATAGATATTAAATAAAAGTGAAATTAATTAAACTACACTCAAACTGCATATTTGTAATTAATGAATAATAAAATCGAAATGATTCCAAATTTTCAGAACTGTCCTTGCTTTCTTTCCATACAAAACTTTCCATACAAAGATCTAAATATACGAAATACGAAGAAATTCAAGTGATACAATGACTCTCACACAAAGATCGCTCGTGAAGTTAATTTTTTATAGTATCTACAGAAAACTAATATTATGAACTATTTTAAATTATTTCCTTGTATACATAAGGTAAAAGCCATAATATAATCTTTATGGAGAAAATTATCGTTAACAATATATTATAATTATTTCTAATTAGTTAAAACACTCACTCCGCTGTCTTCCTTATGTAGTCTTCGGGGATAGTCTTGAAGTGCAACATTTTTAAAAATTTCATTGATTTAACAAATAAGAAAGATTAAATTGTATCGCTAAAACTGAATATATAAATAAGCCACTTATAAAATTTTTTTCTATCACCCATTTAATGGGATTTCAAATGGTAAATGAAAACGTTAATTGTGCGCGCGCGCTTTTAACAAAGAGTTGATAGTAGCCTCGCTGTGATTGGTCGATATCGCGGGCGGGTCACTGACGTCAAGGCAACGTCAGGTTACCTTACAAATCAAAACAAATTAGATCTAATGATCGGCGATTGCTTGTTGATGCAGACAAACAAATTGCAATGTAAATGGCGAACGTCATACGCGTTTTACGTCTTATTAATAGAATAAAGAAATTTTGTTGTTTGGGATTTTATTAAACTGTTTTAAATTGATGATAAAAGGTCTATGATCGTAACAATAAAGTTTTTGAAGGTTTGTGTCAAATCATGACATTAAGATGGAAAGGCGACATTGAAAAAAAGATATAGATCATTAAAATATTCACATATTTTTATTCATATACTATCTGTATTTGAATGTACTTCTTGGGAATCTTGTAGGAATTAGTTTGTTTTTGTCTATGTTATTTTAAAACCAATTTTTTGGAAAATCGATCTGTTATGGAAACTGCCAGTACCATGAACAATGAATTCCTTTAATTTTCACCTATAGATAGGGCGACGTAATAGGGCTAGATATTTCGTCAGCTAATTTAGAGGTTGCATTGCATCATATCAGAAATGTGAACGGTCAATCCAAACTCCAATGGTCTGCTTTAATAGGTTAAGTTTATTTAATATTGCCAATGGAAAATTTAACGAGTGAAAATGTAAATTTTCTCAATATTGATATTAGTATCTAAATTTTTAACGTCATCTTCGGAAAATTTCTATTATCTATCCATATTACATCACATTTTTCATTAACACGTAAAACTGAGCTTAGTTTTACGAGTTCATCAATAGTTGCTCTTAACAAAGAAATATATATTAGCTGACTTGGCAAACGTTGTTTTGCCATACATGTGATTTCTAGCAATCATTTTTTTTAGTTCAATAAAAAAAAAAATATGTATTTATAATCGCAAGCGTTATAAACAATAAAAATATGCTTTATTTAGGTTAATAAATTAATCTTTATTAAATTCAATTTTGTCGGTTTACCATAGCAGTGCCATCTATTGATTACTTACTCAATCCAGTCCAAATATCGACATATTTTAGAATCTTTTAGAGTTAACAGATAATTGTGATCGTCAATTAATTATAGACAACTAATTTGCTATAAAATAAAATTGCGACAATAATTAAAGATCTAAGCTATCCTATCTCTTAAGTTGGACGAGAGTGCTCACGGTGAGCCAATTTAATTTAAAATCGCTTAAGGAGGATTAGGGGATTCCATTCGCGGACAAACATCGTGACAGGTGATTTATATATTAAGAATATAGATATAGATATATATATTATTTGGAGCCAGCAAACTGCGGATCATCATGATGGCTTCTACATTGTTTATTAATAATTATCTTTATTTTTGTTTAAATTAATATACGAACTGCTTAGTAATGTTTAATATTATATTACTTCAAAAGGTTATACAGCAGTTAGTTTTAGAAAAATCCAGTTGAGATCAATTTTATTGTGGAAGTAGAAATAGGCATAATGAGTTACAAAAATTATATGAAGCTGGATTTCTTAAAACTACAAAGTAAGTACTAAAACAATTTTCTTTAGTTGCTACTAGCCCAAAAGCTTTAAGCCATCTATACTAATATATAAAATTGGAAAAAGCTTTAAGCCATCTATACTAATATATAAAATTGGAAAAAGCTTTAAGCCATCTATACTAATATATAAAATTGGAGTGTCTGTTTTTAATATTTAAATAACCGTTTTTTACTACATGCATATGAATATATATACGATACATACAACAAAGAGACGTTTTAACATTTTTGTCTGTCTGTCTGTCTGTTTGTTCCAGTTAATCTCTGGAATGGCTCGACCGATTTTAACGGGACTTTTTTTCATTGGTAGCTGATGTAATAAGGAGTCACTTAGGCTACTTTTATTACGGTTCCGCAGTCTACGTAATGGAACCCATCGTCATGTCCGTTCATTCGCCCGTTCTCACTCTAGCGTCGAAACGGTTAGTGTTAGGAAGATGGAACTTTGCACGGATATATGTGTATTCACTACGCGAATAAAAAGCTAAAATAAAATTACGTAATAAAAAACGTATAATACAAAATAAAATAGTGCATCAAATCTACGCTAAGGCGGTACGAAGTTCGCCGGGTCAGCTAGTTAATAATAATATTTAATTCGCCAAAAATTTAATTAATCCACCTACATCATACGTTCATGTTTTGTTTAAAAGTATTTTTATTTTATCCAGCAACTGGTTTGGACAAATCTAATTAATTTATCAACAGTGCCGCTATATCATGTATTTGCTGAACGATGAAACGAAACGTCGGATGATTCGCATAAGCTTTACATATTCATGTTACATTGTATATTTTATAAATAATAAAAAGCCGATATTTGAATATGTCTACGACTTTCTTCGTATGTCTTTCATTATGCGTGGTTAGCGTTTTTTTAGTCAAATAACTTGGCAACCCTGTGAAAAGGTCACTGATAATCTGGCTCGGACCAGTCTGCCAGCATTGATAAAATAACCGGTTGGGGCGGGGCACTGAGTTACGTTTTGTGGAAAATTTGCTTAAATAAATAAACTTAACCGACTACAAAATGAGGCAGTTAAGAAATGTTTCCAACGGCTCGGTGTTTGATTAAGTTTTTATTGAATTAGTTCCAGAAATAATTTCAATTTCAATCATACATTGATACTGAGTATATTATTGTGGCACGTTTAAGGAATAGATAATCGTTATACTTTGTAGTTTTGTAAACAAACCATACTTAATCATCATGTGTACGGTTTGAAACACTAAAAGAAGAATCGAAGCGGACATTTAGTTCTTCTTCATCATCCCCAAAAAGTCTGTTCTGTAATTTGACTGATTATCTCCTTCGTCTTGAAGGATTCTCCAGCCAAACGTGTCTTCAAATAATAACTTAAATTTATTATTTATCCTTTCTTATACGTTCCTTCTTTGTTCGTTAAAATAGATTGTAGACTTGCAATTATCAAGGTCGATCGTAACAGGTTCTGTTGTCTATGACCAGGAAATAAATCCCGTCACATATTTTTTATATGATTGTATACAAATGAAAGGAAATTATAGGTAAAGATTAACTCGGTCTAATAAATTTGTAATTAATTTCAGAACGGCGAACTTGGTTCAATGTCTGATTTCGTCTGGTTTTTTAATACAACATAATTGGATTTAGGTATTATATTCGCAAATACATAAATAACGCGTTTTAGATATTGATAATATAATCTAATAATTTGATAATAACAATTAAAACGTCTCGTCACAATTATTATATCTGTTTTCATCCTTTTTATGGAACCAGGAGAAAGGTCATTATTTATTTTAAAGGTTAACAAAGAGTTATTAAATTATTTATGTAATGCAAAATACTAGCTTAATCTTTATAAGTTAACACAACAAGCAATTAAAACAAAATAGACAAAAATATGTTGTCAATGTGACATTACCTTAAAAAAAATATACATATCAAATAGTGAAAATAAAAAGCGGAGGTCAACGCAAAAAGCGATATCTAAACTATAATAGATAATTCTTAATATACCTACTAAATGCTAATAATGTACCGAAACAGCCAAATCCATAAAGTTAAGAGTTATACGCTCTTGTTTTATTTTATTGGTTCAGAAAAGTCCATGTTTCATATACATGTGCTGGTAGAATTGGACAAATCTAAGTAGATAATTTATTATTTTTAGATTGGATTCCATGAAATATAACATTTAATATAGTATTAATGTAGTTAAGCTCAGTGTAAATTCACGTTTACGTGAGGTGTCATATCTCTATACTCGATTATAGACTATATCTCTATACTATATATATTATCTATACAATCAGAAATGGTACCTAAGACAAAATAACCATGGAAAGGTTATTAACCCTGAGTCACATTCTTCGAGATTGTACCGGTTGGTCAAAGGGCGATGTTGAAGAGTATATATCTACATTTCAATTAAGTTTAAAATGGTTTATAAAGTGTTTTCCTTTTTTATAAAACAATAGGTAAGAAAGCTCTAAAAATATCGCCGCCCCACGACACCCACTTGGTAGATAGAGTTTAAAAAGTGTTACCATTGCACTGTTATATACGGGATTAAAAAGACTGACGAAGTTTTGATTGCTAGTTTGTTTACTACATCCTTGATATAGAGAAACGGTGGTAAATTTAAGCTTTAGACATTAAATTAAGTTATGTGTTTATCCAACGTTTATAAGTTAACCAATTTATATATATATATTTTAAAGGTATTTCTGAGGTGTGATTTTTTTTTAAAAGACTTTTGATTTCATGGTAAAACACGATACAACGATCGACCTTTAAAAAAGCAAGGTTTGTGGTAAATAAAAAAAAAATTAAAATAGATATTTACCTACAATTTAATTAACCATGGCTAATTAACAAATGACTGAAAATTATCTTACATGTTTACATTAGATAAAGTAAGGTCGCGTTGATATTAAAGTTGCTGGAATTTTTAAAAAGAATACAATATGGCGAACTAAAAAGACATAGCAACTATTTTAACGGAAAAGAAATCTTTTGCAGTTACGAGAGTTAGTCCTATGAATACCCAAAATATTTAAGCAGTTAAAATTTACTTTCAAACGTATCTGATATCTGCATTAATAAAAAATAAGAATGGAAAATGATTATCTTACAACAGTATTATTAAAAAATAATAAATCATAATGATGAATAATCATTTTTTTTGCATTCCCATTATTAAAATATTTTCGTCTCTTTCTGTCAAATTGTGTTTAAACTGCGATGAAAGAGAAAGAAACTGAGAAAATGAAGTCGTGGATAGATTATAAAAAATGATTCCATTAACACAGATCATAGATCTAAACCTATTTAGTTAATATATTATGCACAGAGCATATAGTAGGTATAAACATTGATAGTAAATGGTATTTTCTTAAGATAAATAAATAATGATAGCGTCAACTGATGCAATATGGGCTGGGTGCCGTGCCTCCGAGATAAAAGTGATCTTTGATCTTAACATATAAATACTATTTATATAATAATTTGTTTATATAAAACTTGTTTGGTTATATAAAAACATAGGGACCGCTATTGCGGACGGTATCAATGTAATATGGTGGTGATTTAATTCTAATAACAATGTCGATGGATCAAAGAAATGCATTAAAAAGTATAAAATGATGGGAATTTGTTTAAGAATAAACGTTTATTCGTTAATTTTAAAAGATTACGTTACCAAGTTTCGTTAAATGTATTATTTTGGGCAAATTTCATGGTTTGATATGCATTTTAATAATTTGTCTCAAGATTTTTTTGTGTTCGTCGATAATGTCGAAATTTTTATACCGATTTCGACGAGATTTTGAAAGGAGATATCTCCACTCCCAAGAGTACCAAATAGTGAATTCAAAGGGATTATTCATCGTATTTCTATTAAGTAAATAGTAAATGTGTGACTAGTCTATTAATTTCATTACCACATTCTTAAACCTAAATCTTACCTTTTCGATAGCCCTGTAATAAAATACACCATCTTGAATGTTTTCCAATAGGTGAATTTCTGGAAAAGATAAAATTTCATGTAAGTATATTCTTAAAAATCATAAGTCTAATTAGCACTCTTAACTGGAGTACTGTTTCATATTTTTCTCACAAAAATCTGTTCATACTGTGACGAAAAGAAACAAAGGAGTATTTTGGTTAAACCAGTGCAATTAGATTGATATTTGTATTTGATGTGTTGACACGAGGTTGTGTTAGAACCTCGGAAACCAAGTTCTATGCGTAGCGCGTAGAAGAGGCGTATAGCAAAGACAAGACTAATTTAATAATAATAATTGATAGATTATCATATCGTAATTTTAATATGATATA
>CAVNZL010000135.1:2195000-2220000 GCA_963693355.1 Pontia daplidice | reverse complement strand
CACAGAGTATTCGGGAAATTGTCTCATCACGGTCATTAATCAAGATATAATCGTTTTATTCTTCGTAATTAATGTGTACAAGTTTATTAATGGAAATATATTTTCACTATTTTCCAATAGTTATGCCGACATGAAACAAAAACAGTGTTTATCATACATGATTGCGTGACATCTTCAAGCTAATAGTAAATAGATCATATCAGATTCTTTGCGATTTTCAATCGTGCGTGCGATATAACAACGTAACATAAGAATGTCAATTCTGTTTATGTGAGCGATTGGAAAGAAACCCGTCCGAATAGCTGATAATGTTTGGTCATCGAGGGCATGTTTCTGACGTTTTCGTATTTGGCAACACGCGTGGCGCGACACAGACCCCGCGCCGTAGCATTAAGGCGGAAGCACCTCTTTTATATACAGATAATTGATGTTCGACATAGTCCTCCAAAACAAAGCGGCCGATTTACTTCCCAACTATAAAGGGCATGTTTATAAATTTGTTACATTACTATTAGAACTGGAGTAATTGTAACTGGAGTCGATCGATCGTTCACGAAAGTAAATTATATATGAGAGGTCATTTATGCATAAATATGTATAATATAGCGTTCTGTACTCTAATCTACCCTAGATGTAGGAACCAGTGCATAAAATTGCAGCAGAACTGTAGGTATACCTTAATTTTATTCTATGCACCAAGAAACTAAAAATTGCAACGGACATTATTTAAGTAAATTCTCAATTTTTTCTACTATTTCGTCTGTCTGTAAATGTTTGAGGTGAGTAGTTAAAATGGTGCAACTAATTCCAGTCATTTGCAATATGATAATACCAGTTTAATACTTAATAGTCAATTTAATTGCTTAATGGATGTGAAAATCAGGTCGCAAACAGCAAAAACACTTAAAAAGCCAGGCAACGTTCCTTTTTACATCTTATTGAAATTTGTTTAAACATCATAAAAACATTTGATAGCCCAAATTTCAGTAATAGGATAATATATAAAAGTGTATTATATTCATTCACAAAATTTTCGTCATTTTGAACAGTTAAATTATTAAATAAGGCCCAATATAGTAAGGTGCTTATGAGCGCAATTAAAATAAGTCCCTATACTACTACAGAGCTAATTTATCACAATTTACAGCTAAGCTTCATTTAAACCGACCAATAAATCTGTGCAAAATTAAAGGTTGGGTCAAAGAAACGTTTGCAAAAATTATAAATCGTTTTAAAAAGAAAATACGATTTATGTCCAAATAAAAACAATCGATAATCTATGACCGTTGACATTTGGAAACCGAACGTCATCCTGACACACAATTTTTAGTCATAGAGTAATTAAACCATAGAATAGAAAAAACTTACAAATAGCGGCAAGTGAAATCGCACAGTTTTACATACGTGTATAATGGAATGAACGCGGGTGCGCACTGATGCGGTGATAGCCAGCAACGATAATTGATACGGATTTCTTTGGCTTGATCAATCAATGGCTAATTTTAGATTTCGGCTGATTGTCACCTATTTGTTTTAATGTTTGTAGGAATTTTATCTATTATAGGTACTTTCTATAACCCTACTCGTTGTCAGTAACGTTAGTCGCAATTTCATATCCGTTGAAGTTTTATTTAATTTTATATTAAATTTATTTTGTTATATTGTAATTTTATGTTATACTCGCGAAAACCAAATAACTATAAGTATTTGAAATAGATATAAATAGTTTTTCAATTTCATGAAATCCTTCCTTCTAATCCTAGGAAGGTTAATAATCAACGAATACCAATTTTGATACAGGCCTCGAGGTCTTAATATTTAAAGGTATAAAAGATGAGGAAAATATAACTATGAAAGTGAATACCCAAGTTCAACTTCGACCCGGGAATATAAACTTATAAAAAATCATCGCTATCAAGTCATTGAAATAATCGATTAAACTTAATACACCTTACGAAGTCGGGAAATTTATAACGATTGTTTGTATTAAAACCCCCCCCCCCCCCAAAAAAAAAAAAAAAAAAAAAAAAAAAACCCCCCCCCCCCCCCCCCCCCCCCCCCCCCCCCCCCCCCCCCCCCCCCGGGGGGGGGGGGGGGGGGGGGGGGGGGGGGGGGGGGGGGGGGGGGGGGGGGGGGGGGGGGGGGGGGGGGGGGGGGGGGGGGGGAGGGGGGGGGAAGGGAGGGGGGGGGGGGGGGGGGGGAAAAAAAAAGGGGAAAAAAAAAAAAAAAAAAAAAAAAAAAAAAAGAGGGGAAAAAAAAAAAGAGGGGGGGGGAAAAAGAAGGGGGAAAAAAAAAAAAAAAAAAAAAAAAAAAAAAAAAAAAAAAAAAAAAAAAAAAAGAGGGGGGAAAAAAAAAAAAAAAAAAAAAAAAAAAAAAAAAAAAAAAAAAAAAAAAAAAAAAAAAAAAAAAAAAAAAAAAAAAAAAGGAAAAAATATTAAATAAAAAAAAAAAAAAAAAAAAAAAAAAAAAAAAAAAAAAAAATATTTTTTTTTTTTTTTTTTCCCCCCCCCCCCCCCCCCCCCCCCCCCCCCCCCCCCCCAAAAAAAAAAAAAAAAAAAAAAAAAAAAAAAAAAAAAACCCCCCCCCGCCACACCCCCCCCCCCCCCCCCCCCCCCCGGGGGGGGGGGGGGGGGGGGGGGGGGGGGGGGGGGGGGGGGAAAAAAAAAACCCCCCCCCCCCCCCCCCCCCCCCCCCCCCCCCCCCCCCCCCCCCCCCCCCCCCCCCGGGGGCCCCCCCCCCCCCCCCCCCCCCCCCCCCCCCCCCCGGGGGGATTTTTAAAAAAAAAAACGGGGGGGGGGGGGGGGGGGGGGGGGAACGCGGGGGGGGGGGGGGAAAGGGGGGGGGGGGCCCCAAAAGGGGGCCGGGGGGGGGGGGGGGAAAAAAAGGGAGGTTTTTTTTCAAGGTAAAACTCTCTATTCTATCCCGCTGGAACTTAATAGGGAAGGAAGAGGGGCCTATTCTTTAAGAATGATTTCAATACGTATTTACTATGAAAATGTAAATGAGTTTTTAATATTTATCAAGGTTACGCTTATTATATAATCTGATTATGAATAGAAATCTTATTAAAATACAATATGTTTTTCATGATAAAGCAATGTTTAATTTCAAACATAAATAAAAACTTAATACGATATTAAAAGAAATCTTCGTACATACCACAATTAGTAATTAAAATTTAATTTTACTAGTCAAATTATATTTTATATAAAACAATTCGGCAGGAGGCTCACCTGATGTAAAGTGAAACTCGAGTGTCTTTGGGCGGCGGTGCGTTGCCGGCCTTTAAGAAATACGTATTCTTGAAGGTCCCTACGTCGTATCAAAATAAAATATGGGAAAGTGAGCCTCCCACATGAACGTAAGTAAAATGTGGTAGTAACAAATTAACCATTATAATATAATAATAATAACAATAATAATTATTAATAATACTTAACGTTGTTCTGTAACGTTGTTGTGTACAAACGTGTAAGCCCTATATTTATTTTTTAATATTTTTTTTAGTGATTGGTAGCGACCCAATTTACGAACGGAGTTTCTCTTCTGTTTCTCTTTCTCTTTACACTTGTTTATTTCTGCTTTTAAAATCACGAGTTTAAGTATCCATACTCCACGATGACCATGAACCTTCTACTTTATATTTACAGTCTTTCTCAAGAGCGTTCAAAAGAACAAGGGATTAGATAAATGTTAAAAATACCGCCACAAATGAGATTATGTCTCCCACACTGCGCTTTTCACATACTTCAATACATTCAAAGGGCCACCTGTTACCTCACACCTATTGTGGACGATAGCAATTTATGGTTTACGTCTTGAATAAAAATAATTCAGCGACAATAAAGAATGGAATATTTTTAAAAACGTATAGCGTGTGTTAACCGAATTTACTTTATTATTTATTATTTAAAGTATAATATATCATGTTTTCTCGGTGCAAAATGACCCTATGGTATCATGATCTGCGACAGAATAGACATTAACCACCGTATAACAGGAACCGACTATTCGGTGAGGTTACAATTACCAATTAAAATGGCGTCTAAAAGTTTGACACAATTAAACCTAATCTTTGTTTCGCTGTGAATAAAAATTCCCGTTACCACATATCTTATTTAATTTTTTTTAAAAAAACATTTAAAGCTAATTTTCATTATACACTGTTTGCCACCAAACAAAACTATATCCAGAAACAATTAAGAGACGTTGAACCTAATTAATTTCCTAACCTCCCATTTTTTTTATATGTCGCTTTGATCATTTATTGAGACTATAGCATCATAATAACCATAACGAGCGAAGCATCGATTAATACAGCCAAATAGGACAAATTAAGTTATGAGAGTTATAAAATAATTCATTGGAAAATTATCTTTCGAAAGTCGGTTAATATTCAATTCGCACTATAAATATTCCTTTCTTATTGTCCCGCAAGATGCGCAGGACGATCTTAGAGAGGTATAAAAGGGGAATGGACATTTATTCAAAACAGTTTAATACGAAAAATACAAGTGATGACAATGAATACCGTAACATACAGGTAACATTGATGTCTTGCAAGTTTTGATAGATTTTTGTTAGGTTATTGTGGCTAACTCTGTACGCAAATATTTATAATTTTAGTCATAAAATTTCGGGATTCTCAAGAACGCTTTTCTAAGTATTCATTGCTTAATGGTATTTTTAATACCCACATAGGAAGACATCAATTCGCCGTTATAGGTTTTTTTTAAAGATCAATGAAATTAAGGTACCAGCAAAATATGCTTTCTGCTGTTTGTTGTGTGTTTAGTTTAAAATGCTCCGCTATACGATGCCTTTCAACCCAAGATATGTTAGTTTTTTATCAAGTATCTTTGCATGTTTTATAATATTTCTGTTGAACCTATAATTTCATCCAGTATATTATACTTATATTAAGGTACAAACAGATGCAAAGAATAACTTTTTAATTTTTCTTGGATCTGTTTGTCTATGGATTACGCATTGTTTCCAAGGAAAGTTTCGTCTCTGCTTAATCCAAATATTTTTATGAAGTTAACCTTTTTTAGACATAAGCCGGTCGTTGAGAACTGGCCATCAAAAAGGGGGAAAAAAAAAAAAAAAAAAAAAAAAAAAAAAAAAAAAAAAAAAAAACCGGGAAAAAAACCAAAAAAAAAAAACGGGGGTTTGGCTCCGACACCGGAGCATCATCAGGAGATGTTGCCTCTACGAACCCAGATAAATTGAAGTCATCGGGCGCTGGTCGTAGAAAAACCCCCGGAAGAGGCCCGGGGGAGGGGGGGAAGGGGGGGGGGGGGGGGGGGGGGGTTGGGGGGGGGGTTGCCCCCCCCCCGGGCGGTTGGGTTTTTGAACCTTTTAGACGTCTGGGTCGTATCAAGGCTTTATTAAGTCTATACGGGACAGTTATACGGGACATCATAGCAAGAATCTTCATTTCTCGCGTTAACATTTTTGCTTCGACAAAATCTGACATTACTCCACCCACTGTGTAAGGTGATCACCCCATTCCATATTGTAATTCGGTATTGGACACGAAGGATTAAAATTTCTAAACTAATAAACGTCTTCCAAATTAAATTGAACAATAAAAGTTTTTATAATATATTATTTCTAGTAGCAATTACTTTCCAGGCTCCTTACGTTGATGATGCTGTTCACGCTGATGATGGTGGTGACGTCACAGGTGACCTTCAGTCGTGACTGGACTGGGGGCAAACGATCAGACACGCACGTCGATTGCGGGCAGTTCACAAAACTGTGCAAACGGTTCATTGTAAGTACCCTATTTATCTATATATTTGCACGTACCATAACTTAGCTATGTAGCTTCCAAAAACAGTTGATATGGTTACTCTTTTCATTTAGGAATGAATATTTTTTTATTAATTTTAATATTACCAAAGATATAAATCAATTTTCATTGTGTCTACAATACTCGCAGTTATCAGTAGGAGAAAGGAGTAAATCATTCCCTATTTACAAAATAACAAAGGATAACAAATATAACTTAAATATTTCAATGACTATCAGAATTATAATGACGATTTCATATGTAAAAGATCTCCATAATGACCGTATAAGCTACTTTTCTGAAATAGTTAAATTATTAATTCTTCCAACAAACACAGTTCTTACATTATGGTTATTTATATTACTGAACGTATTTTCGAAGGTTTTACTTCGAAATAAATGCTTTCAAATATTTAAGGAATTTACTATATTTAGAAAATAAAGTATAATATTCCTTATTTCAGCACGACCTACGGCAAGTTATCACATCGGAGAAGTTCGGCAAACATCGTCGGGTTGAAGACGACCTGTCTGTGTCCTACGAGGATGATAAATAGCTTCAAAGATAACTCCATAACCTACCGCAACATAACACAACTCTATTTTCAATATTTCATTTTGTAAGTAGTCTAAATCAAGCCGAAACAATTTTTTCGCCGGGAATCGTTCTTTTTCTAACCAACATCAGCAACGGAGGCGCGTATTGCTAGAAAATGTATCTTTTCGAAATTTGTATATTTTGTTTAATATATTGTCAATGAATATGCATTTAATATTAATTTTTGTATTTTTTTTAAAAAAAACCTTTTTTTTTTGGGTTGTGGGGCCCCCCCACAGAGGCTCCCGAAACCCCAGGGGGTCGCACCCACATGTTGAAAAACAATGGTAATATATTGTCAATGAATATGCATTATAAATTTGTTAAACATTTAGACTAAATTCAGTTGTCAAGTGTGACAAAACAATATTTTATTAATTAAGAGTTCTAGCACATTTAAATCTTATATTCTGGAGTTGTAACGTTTTATTGAAATAAAAACACAAAGCTAATAATACACATTTATTGTTAATTGATTTTAATGTATAACTAAATATTGCGTAATCGTAATTAAAACTGATACATATATTATTCGTTTTATTCAAAACAATTATTAAAACTATACAAAATAGGGGCATTGCATTACATAATAAAATTTATTTTCAATGTTTTTTTGTTTCGCTAAACGAAGAGTCGCGGTCGTGAATGTTTGAATACATTTCTCAAGCATTCGTATATTGAACAATACAATTTGGTATACGCCAACCGAAGTACGTATACGCAAATAAATACTTTTGAAACGATCGCAAGTGTTAACACGGCCAAAGAAAAATCTTTGTTACCTAACTTGTGAGCTGTGATACTATCTATACTGTTTGAACTAATTAATTGTTATATGATATATTTTTAAAACTATTATGATTTTGTAGAGCCTTCCATATACGATATTATGTTTCTTCAAAAACAATTGTTATCAGTGGAAAGTTTTTAAAATGATAAAAAATGAGATTTATCCACCACTGTCTGATATGATATTTTATGGCGATAATAGTTAGTTATAATCCCTAAATTATTCACGAGAAACTAGCCTAAATAATACATTGCAAACTAAGAATACATAAACTATAGTTTTCTATTTTATAGAGTAAGAATACAATTTGCAGACGTCAACAGAATTCATTATTCATTGTCATTTTTTTATAAAAAAAATATGTGAAAATTGCAATTAGAAATGTTACAAAGTAAATGCAAATCGAAAAATCATCATTTTCAGTATCTCATGTGTCAAACATAAAGATGTATAATCTTCGAACGCTGTTCATAGAGGCAATATCCTGATGATGCTCCGGTGTCGGAGCGAAACGTGCGTCGAGTGGTTATGGGTTTTTCGCGGAGCATTGCTTGTATATTGGATCTTCTTATTAATTATAATTCGCACGATTCATTCGAAAACTATCCTACATCGTAAACACTACACATCGAAATTACCTAAAACTAGCATCTTATCAATTTTAGTATTTAATTTTCAAATATAAAGTTTCAGAATGAACACGTTCAGTATAAAATGTTTAATAACTTCATCATACAAATAAGTTTGGCTTCCAAATATGGAACTATTAAAAAAATTGCATAGCAACAAATCGTCAAA
Organism: Pontia daplidice; assembly: GCA_963693355.1. Classification (NCBI taxonomy): domain Eukaryota; kingdom Metazoa; phylum Arthropoda; class Insecta; order Lepidoptera; family Pieridae; genus Pontia; species Pontia daplidice. Next base: position 2,212,018 of record CAVNZL010000135.1, on the reverse strand, counting down.
ATGGTGAAATTGAACGAGTTCAAATCTGATATGTCTTATTATCCGTCAAAAATGGACATCGCTTTACTCGTCCTCTTCGATACAGCACCGAACGTATTCCAGCGCACTGTTGAGCATTTCTAGCCACAAGTCCCTGTCCTTCGGGGTGTCGGCTGCCAAAAGATGGCGCCTGCGCACCACCCCATCTGGACCCTTGAAGTACACGAGGGAACCGGTGTCTGGGACTATGAGCCCGGCAGGCACCGAGGTCTCGAGCAGGATGGTGTTCGGTCTGGCGCAGAGGTCCCTGGGGGCCTTAATGACCCGCTCGGACACGACCGTCGTGAGGTCTATATCGCCGATCGGCATCTGGAATAAAACACTTGTTTAATGCATGTCATTCAAAGATCCAAACACCAAAACCCAACAATGACGTCACAGCAACAATTTCCATCGAAAAATAATCTACAAAATTTTATTCATAGTCTAATAATATTATTTTAAGATAGTTAAAATAATATTCTCAAGAGACTTATCCATTACTGTTTCGGGGCGAATTATCTGAGTGCTTACCTTCTTCTGCACGTCGTCAGGGTACTTCCAGTAGGAGAGCATCGGCGGCTGCAGACGGAACCAGCGCCTGTGCCACGCCCCTAGCCCGCTGACGTCATCGAAGGCGGTCAAAAAGGCCGAGTGCGGGGGCGGCGCTGACACGCGTACACGCGCACGTATGTCCACGTGTATGCTGCCTTCCAGCGGACTGCCGCTCGGGACCTGTAATTATATATTATAAGAAACGGAATCAAAACGGAAGATTATATTGCTGTCTACACCAATACAAATATCATTACATTGCAAAGTAAATTTCGTTGTTGTGAGCTTCTAGTCACCATGATTCGTCAAAATTTGTGTACGTGGCTGTGATGTTATATCTCATATTAAGTATATGATAATTATTATATAATATTTTACATTATTTTGACTTATCTATTATTTGTGTCTGGGCCAGACTTGGGCTCTTAAAAAGGAAGATGAAGAAAGACTAGCTGTGCGCTTAGTCTAAAATTATCAGATACGGTCAGTAACAGACGTGTGACAGCTAAAATGCAGATGGGCATGTGTGCAGGCTAAGGAACCACAGCTGAGCAAAAATCTTAACTGCGTGGACTACGCGTAGCCGCAAGCGTAAACAAGGCAGACCAAATAGAAAATGGACACATATTTTCATAAAAAATGTAGCCCAGGCTGGATGACCTTAGCAAGGAACAAAAAAAAATGGGAAAGTTTAGGGGAGGTCTACACCGCAGAGGCGACTACTGTAGATTAGTTAATTAACGTAGCTTCACGAAATATAATTAAATTGTATAACTTATTATAGTAACAAAAATTGTAACAATCTATCTTAAGTGTAGGAAAAATAAAGGCTTTATTTATTTAATTATATATTTATCAGTTGTGTTAGCCATACCTTATTGAGCGTGAAACTCTTCCTATTCGCTTGCTGTAAGGCGAAGATACAGTATCCGTGGAGCTGGAACTGCGGTGTGCGTACGCTGTGAGGTCCGGCTGGACTTTGCACCCGGGGCGCTTTAAGCTCCGACACTTTCGACTTCGGCGTTAGGAGTTTGGAGTTTCCCTACAAATTATAAACCATAAAAAAAAACACTCATACAAGGCATTTCAAGTCCATTCTGATTTTAGCATATAAAAAGATCAATACTTATTTTAAATTAGTATTTTGTTTTTCAGATTAACTTGCTTTTGATCGATCTTTGAAATATATATTTTTTAACGAATAGGCGTTACAAATATAAAATTTGACAAGAATATATACAGAAAAATATTTTTTTACCGTAAAATTAAAATTAATTTATGTTAATGTATTATTGATTGGTATATATAAGGTATGCTTATGAAAAAATTACCTTTTTACTTGAAATGTGATATTTGACGTCATGTGGTAACAGTTCCTTCGAGGCTTGCAGCAAATACACTTCGACAGTAACCTGAAACATTTTTCGCAATCATTCAGACATGGAAAAAATCAATCAATTTTCTATTTTATTCTTAAAATAGAAATAAATAATTTTTTTTATTAGCAGTTTATCTTAGGATCTTAGCCGCTGAGGAAAACTGGGGTGGTAAAAAAAAAAAAAAAAAAGGGGGGGGGGCCCCCCCCTAAAAAATAAGGAAAAAAATTTAAAAAGGAAAAAAAAAGGTTAAAAATTTTTTTTAAAAAAAAAAAAAAAAAAAAAAAAAATTTTAAGGGAAAAAAATTTTTAAAGGGGGGGGGAAAGGAATTTTTTGAAAAATTAAAAAAAATTAAAAAAATTTAAAATTTTTCGGAGTTTCGCGACTTTACGGACTGAAGAAAAAGGGGTCGCAACCTGTCAGTTGTAACACTTATTGTCAAAATAAGTGCCACAGCTGCAGAGAGGTTGCGTGTTATCTGTATTTATTGCTTCGGAGTTGGTATCGACTAAAACTGGAAGGACTCTATTAAAAAAGAAAAAATATCTTTGTCAGTAAAAAGTATTGTTTTAATGGTACCAACGAATTTCTTGAGCGCCTGGAGTTTATTTGAATCAAACAACCAAACTTCGTCTATTTGACTCTATCATGTAGTATGCAATAGAGAGCATTACCTTGAAGTCACTCGCCAATCCATCCATACTAATTTCATCTGGGAAGTTCAAGGGAACGTTGGGCTTAGTCAGTTGCATACTACTTGCTAGTACTCTATCTCGGCACTTGAGCAGACACACTGCGTGGTGACCGACAGCGCCATCTACAAATATAAAACGTTGAAAAGAGGTTTTATATCGCCATTTTTAACAACTGTCGTCATATAAATAATAAGAAGTAAGTGATTTTTCATTTGATATCGACAGTAATGGATCAAATATTTTATAAAACTACATATAGTTTTTTTTTAATTTCATTAACAAAATTTGATAGGATGAATAGTCTTGATACTTATGTAGTGATACAAGTTATAAAAAACAGTAAAAAATTTAAATTTGTGACAAATAGTATCTGTTTAAATCGAAGTTTAGAGTCCACTACTGCATAACAACTGATACCTTCAGGTCTAGTTGAAGGTAGACTATGCTTCTGTATGGGTTAGACGGGTTAAATTTCACGCAAAATGCATGCGAAAGCTGTCCGCACATAAAACGAAAAAAATTTTAACATTAAAAATGTTCTTGTTGAAAAATTACATTACTCAATCTTCTATAACAATTCCCTGCGCAGAGTAGAATCCACTGTTAGACTCACCAGCAGGCAGGTGCCTGCACATAGTCCCTGCGCAGAGGCACCCGAAGGTGCTGCATGTGAGCGGGGCCATGCCAGCCGTGGCCGCGGGCCGGCGCCCTCCACCTGCAACCTCTGCATTTCGTGCAGGCAGGCTTGGCGGCGGTGAGCTGGAACAATTATTTTCATATTCACATTCACTGTCACTTATTTAAGGGGGGGAAAAAAAAAAAAAAAAAGGAAAAAGGGGGGACAAAATTTTTTACGAAACTTGTTAAAATGATTAGCATTCATTTTGTAGGAAAAAAAAATCATTAGCATGGTAACAAATATTATAGTATTAATTTGAATCCTTGTTCTGTATATTGCTTTTTATTCAATCCAGTGTTAGACACAATGTGTTCCAAAATGGCTTGAAAATTCTATGAGTTTGTGTCAATTCAGAAGGTACCAAAAATGATACATTACAAAGATAGCCCCTTACAAAACTCTATTTTGTGACTTGGAATTGTTAATAAATTACTTAATTTCTACCATTTTTTAACTCATAATATTAGTTAAAAAGAAACAAAAAACTTAGTGGTGTCAGTATTATTATATTAAAGAGTTTAGAAATCAAGACATATAAATTAAAGTAATTAATTTAATAACATACTTGCTAATAGTAATAATCGCTCTCCCTCCGCTTGCTCCGTCGAGCCACTGAATTCTATGGTAGCAGCACACAGATTCAACGCTTGACTTGCCTGAAAATTACAATTTATTAAAATTAAGAAATGTTTATCAACCAAACTTACATCAAATACCCATTTTTTCCTTTATTACCATTTAAAATATTTATTAAAAAAATAAATTTGTCAGACCCCAGAAAACCAGACCGCGACTGTAGAGCCATACCGCGATACATTAGTGTGTTTCATATGACAATGTGAATGTACCTGCGATATAACAGTCTGCTGTTTCGATATCTCGCCTTGCAACTCCTTGATGCGCTGGCGCACCGTAGTGACGTTCGGCACTTCGGGCGTGGCTGGCGGCTCGCGTTCGGGTGAAGTGTGACGGACGACGCGCATCGGTGTGGACGGTGTGCTCGACTGGAATTTACACATTGGTAATCAACAACCAAAATTAAATCAAATATATTATAGGCTATTATTAACTCATTTCATGGTGCATCTTTGAAAGCTATGTTAAACTTAGCCCCTAAACATTTTTGTAGAAAAATAGATTTCTAAAGTGTCTATATTGTATTTGGTTGTAAACATTTTTGGTCTACATAAATATTTAAATAATACATAAAGATAATATCTTTTGCGAATTTTGCGAAATATGGATAAGATTACGAAAGTACAAATTAAGAATAAAGATGCGATTCACATGTTATTAATATAGGAATATAAGCGGCTGCATTACAAATTATTAAATTAATATATATGCGCACAGGATTAAAAACGACCCTCGACCATAAGGCAGAGAAGTGACTTCGAGCAACAATTGTATAAAACAATATATATTTATTATTATTTAAAAGCGAATTTATCTAATTTCTTTTATATTTAAATAAAACCTCAATGAAACCGAATATAAGCAATACAAAGCCTCTGTCCAGGAAAGTGGAGGCTATATAATGGATGATAATCGTTAATTTACAAAATGAATAATATCGAAAACACTGGTTTACATATAAAAGAATGTTTTATGATTTACATATGAAGCAGGCAATTTGGAAATTGTGAAGCAAATGCTTACCGCTTGCATCCGCCTGTAAAAACTGACGCTGTGCACGAGCTCACTGCCCTTGTCGTGTCTGGTGGGAGTGGCTGCCGGCTGGCTTTTGAGGGGAGACTTGAACTGCGCTCGATCCTGGTACACGAAACTTGATGATGAGAGGCACGCCGGTGCCTATGGTGGATAACAACAATGGACTGATAGGCAAGATATTCACATAGAAAAATATTAAAACAATTTGTTAAAAACTCTAAAGACGGTTGTAATTGAAAATTTCTTTGTGAATTGGATAATCAATTTATGTATGCAGACATCTCGCTATAAGAGAAGCATATTTTTGAGCATTCTTGTGTACGGGTAAATATTTTGTTTGTCTACTCACGTCCATCGCTGGATTACCAATTTCCCACTTTTATATTCAATCATTAACGTGTTTCAAGAACGCGTTAGCGTAATGGTAACCATGACTGAACAAACAAAGGGTATATATTAACCCTAATAAAGTGTTTTTCTTTAAACAAACAGGTTCGATTCCAAGATCCGTCAGCTGTGTGATGAACTCATTGTAACTGTATGTATTAATTATAATCTATTAATATCTATTTTGGGGCTAACTGAACGTGTGTTGACTGTGTAAAAACTGCGTACTGATATGATTATAACATTTTAATATTTTCCATTTATGTATTTAAGACGTTACCTCATTCACCTTATTAAGTTTGGGCGGCGTGGGTCCCTCGTTCAACGCCTCGTCCAGTAAGTCATCCAATTCACTATCACAGGCGCTTTCCTCGCTATCACTTTGAACAGCTTTTTTGTAGCTTGTATTGTTTTTCTTTACGACCTGAAACATATGTTTTACTATTAATCTACTATATGTTGTATACAAATATTAACTTACACGGCTTTTTGGTAAATAGTAAACGATGCTCGCTATGTTATATACAAAAATGTAACGTAAAAATGTACGTTCACATATCTTTAATATATGTCCAATTTCAAATACAAACAATTCTGATTTATACGAAATCATTTATAATATACATCGTTAAGAACATAGATTTATACTTATGTTTAAATTTTGCATCAATATTATATCCGTAAATAAAGCGTTGATCTTTAAATGAGTAACATTTATGTTAATAAAAGACAATATTAGATTTATCCTTAACAATCATAAACATCACAATAAATGTGTTTGTGGTGAATTTTTTGTAGAAGAACCGCCTCAGCTAAGTAATAAGTTAAAATTAATATCCAATAAGAATGTATCTCTGAAATATCAACCGATAAAGTCTTCTAACAATGTAACTTTAAAAAATATTTTATGAACTATATAAAAAACAAAGTGCTTACATTCATAACTTCTCGACCGAATGAGGTGTCTCCCCAGTCATCGGATTTATTTAACTTCGCGGGTATATTCTCGCTGAAATAATACAAAAAATATTATTATCTATGGAAAACAAAAAACAAATATTCACTTTTTCTATGATTAGTGTGCATTTTGTTAAATAAACTGAAATATTAGATTTCATCTTGTGTGCCTAGTCATGATATGAGAGATTTAAATTTTGTAAAGACAATGTGATACAAATAGTATATACCACAATAGAAAACTGTTAAGAACGCGTATTATTCGAAATATTGATCTGTAATAACGACTATTACATTAGTTAACCTATTAATGAATTGTACTATTCATAGATATGCAAGAGACTGATGTATTTAATTTGGTAAACACGATATGAAAATGTGTGAAGGCTTTATTATTTAAATCGTGCGTTTGAATGACCGGCTCTGAAGGAAATGTCACGTAGAGGTATTTTGAACTGATTATGTATACCACAGCGTCAAACTTTTGGGAGTTCTAACGACTCCACCGTCCAAAATATATGCCATATGCGCAACCGTCTACATATAATCCATACATTTATTTTGATTTTCATCATAATTAGCAGCTGAATCTGTTATAAGTATTGACCAGAGTTTTATATCAAAACCAATCGGTTCTACGGATCCGTAGATTGTCTATGATACTTTCTATAAAATTTGTAAAACAAAAAAACTTATCAGAGTTCTCGTCTGCGTAGTGAGAACTGGCGGTAAATGTAAATTAACTTTTACTATTTGTTGACTTTCATAAGCCCACATGAATAAACAAGATTTAACTTTGACATTGATCATAGATACGGCTCAATCTCGAGCAACAATATTTTGAAGATTTGCGTGAAGTGAAGACGTTTACTAATGACGCAAATAGATCATACCTTATTTCGGGTCTAAGTAAGTTTGAAAGTGTTAATCTCAAACAACTGGAGCGAATAAAAAATATTTTTTATTATATATATATATATATATTTCAGTATCTGAGATTTTTATTACTGAGCGTGCATATATTAATTTATATTTTATCTTTATCCTAACCCAACTGCTACATCGTTTAAGTATGTTATAATATAAGTCTTTATTTATATAAAATAAGGGTTGATCGTAGAAGGGTGAAAATTTGGGATTGTATGTATTTTTGTATGTTGTATCATAAAAAAAAAAAAAATTTTGTCTAAACAATAAAAATTAGGGGTGGACTTTTTACCTTACATTTAAGGGAGATGAAAAATAGATGTTGGCCGATTGTCAGACCTACTCAAAACGCTCACAAAGTTCATGAGAATCGGTCAAACCGTTTCGGAGGAGTTAAGTTCGAACCCCGTGACACGAGAATTTTATATATTACATTATAGCAATATAATGGTTTGACAACTCTTCAAAATAAAGTTCTGCAATACACGCGTAAGTGTAACTAACTGGTATGAAAGTTTCGAATTCTGACACTAAAAAAAATTAATATCAATGGAACGGACACAAAAATAAATTACTTAAATTAAAGAAAAACACTAAGTTGAATTCACTTCTCCATCAGTTTATTTCCCTCTATCACGAAACATTGATGTAGACTATTTTTGACGTCTGGTGGGTTTTGGTTTCTGGTTAGGAAACATGAATAAGTAATAAAAAAAAAACTCATTTTATTCAAAATGCACACATAACCACAGAAAGGAGTGAATAAAATACAACACAACACTTTTATTTCTTTAATTATTACAAAAAAAAAAACAGATAGAAAAAATCTACTATCACAGACCAAAACTTAAAAGTCTTCAAATATAATGAAGAGCTATAAACCTAACAATGTGTCTAGTATAGTACTGAGGATATTTTGCGTCATTGGTCACTTTGAATTTGCCCAATAACTCATACATACAAATGTAAATGCAATGTATGGAACTTAGTACGACTGATCTATGAACCGAATCAGTCTTTTAACTCATCTGTCTCTTTTCATCAGAGATTAGAGAACAGTTGGGTTTTTATAAGGACTTATTTCCTCACATTGCATTTTGAATTTTAATACGTATATTTTACACTAAAAAAGGCGTTGTACTTATGTACTAGAGTACTTGTTGTCTTAAACGAAATATCACAATTAACCTAAGATAATTTTTACTGATCTTTAATAGCGATATATTATTTGTGCGTAATTTCGCGGTAATAAGTACTGGCAACTAAAGGGCTACAAACAGCCTATTAACTGGGATTATTAAGGGGAAAAGGCAATGCAAATTGCGTTTTCTATTATATTGTAAGACGGGTTTGCAACGCAGTATTATTTTTAATATTTAATAATGAAAAATTTTAAATTATTTATTATTCTATGATACTATTTTGCTTCATTTTGTCAAGCAATAGATCGTTCCGCCAATCGAATACAAAACCATACCCGATTATGTTTAATTGACAGATGACAGACGATTTTGTCAAAAGGGTGAACATTTGTGTAAACGGTTGACTGTTTTATAAACCTTTCTGAAATATCGAAGCGAATTTTTAAAATTTTTCACATAATTTTAAATACATTTATGTCCATGCGTGTCCATATGTTATTCTGCATATGTAGCAACATTGCAAATACTCGGACATAGATGGCGTTCATATTAAATTTACGACAAAAGTCGACACATTGAATTATGTCATAATGACATATCGAACTGTCAAATTGAATTGGCAACTTGTGACAGAGAACGATTGTTCCAAAGCGCTACGTCCAGTTCCGAAGTACGTAAGTTATGCTCGCGTATACCAGAAAATAACTGCGTTAGCTTCGTCGATAATTTAAAAATTACACCGCCCTCATACCACTAAAAATAAATTATCTACTCCTAACCTATTTAGGCAACGTACAGTCTTAATGTTAGTTGAACTACTTGGCAGTTTACTGTAGACATGCCAAGTGCTGTATTATACAATTTGTAAGAGAAAATATATATGGTGTGCTCATTATATACATTGTTTTGATCTTTGATGAATCCATATCCTTTTCAAGATGATCCTTTTCAAGTGATCTCTTCTACAAAAATTTAAAAATGTAAATACCCGCAAAGGTATTCGAATTTTGATAAATAACGAAAGATTTTTTATATGAAATGTTTTTACAGCAAATAATGTCGTAACGAATTCATCTACAAGTAGATAGATTGTCGTTATGATAAGCGTTCAGCGGTCCATTCGTTAATGATACAAAATGCATTTATAATAACACGCTTTGGTTGGTTGGGTACGCACGCAAATTGGATAAAATTCGATGGGTGATTTATGAGTTGTAATAAGAGCAATTAATTTTTTAAATTAAATTTGGTTCGGCTCAGCTCGCGTCATTTGTTAAACGAGAAATCAAAAGTACATGTTTGACAATTGACGTTGTTTTTGTTAATCTAAACTGATCTTTATACTTAAAGCATAAGACGCATTCTCTAACTACTATTGTACTTATATTATTACTTATTTGACACAGTTTAATTTAATTTTAATAATAATTACGAGACAAAATAACTGCGACTGCTATTTTATAAATCCCTATTAGGTTTTATATAAGCTCAATTTCAGACGATTGCCTTTAGATGCCTTTGATATTCATAATTGTCTGTCGAAGGTCGCTCATATGCATAGGAAAAAGAATATGCATTCCACAGTATAATAACCGCACCTAGATCCACCACAGTCTGAGTACTCCTCTTGCGTGTCTGTTTCTATGTCCGAGAGGCGTGGGTAAAGACTGGTCGGCTGTTGAACCACTACTCCGTTCTCTTTACTGTTAACCTTGATCCGTTTTACGTCCTCGAGTACTGACAGGACTACGGATGAGTCCTGTTGAGAACCTGGAATTGGAGAGTTAACAATTAGTACTATGTAATATTGTCTTTTATTAATATAACTTTTACTCCTTTATAGAAAAACATTTTATTAACGGATTTAAGTTATACATTTTTGCTAAATTATTTAAAAATTTTCCAACGATTCGCGTACTTTACAGTAGTTAGTGGTCTCGCAGACATTAAGTCAATAAGGTTAGTAATTAATATCTATCTTAATTCATCACGTCATCAACACAATTGGTTAGAGAAGGACCCAAACAGTACTTTAGATGCAAATATTGACATGTGTGTCTCTACAAACAGGTTGAAAAGAAGAAACTTGTCAAACTGATAAGAAAAGCGATGGATTTACATGACTTACTTCGTCGTTTAACCGGCTGTACTGTCCTATCATCATCCTTTATCTCCTCTGCCTCTGATTTAGGCACATTACTTATAATCTCAGGTCTTCTATTTTGTGCGAGGCTACTCGTACTGCCCATGAGAGGTGCCTTCTCTGAGGGGTCATTCTCATCATCATCAGACTCGGCCGGCTTCGGGGGAGAGGGTTGCTGAAATAATATCATCAAGTTTTATTAAAAAAGGATAATGAAGTTTATATTTTGATCAATTACAGTAATGGGGACAACCACTGTGAATCCGTTACTTTATAGATATGTGTTATTTTGGTACATGATATTGATACGACACAATCAGAATCAGATTGGAGTTCACGATCTTCGCTTCGCCAAAAATTAGCGAATTGTGTCGATAGTTAATAAATTTATTGAATCTGCAGAGTAAGATATATGTGTGACAGGTTTGGAAAGATTGAAAGAAACCTGCAAGGAGTTTCTATTTGAAATATTAGGTTTAACGTAATTTTTAACTATATTCTTGCAATAAGATGTAATTCAATAAATAAATAAATAATACTCTTATTATCGATAACTCATTTCATCACAACTTAACAGCAAGAGACAAAAGAGTTGTTGAATTTATTTTTTATTAGAGGTTTATTACCCTGTCACTTGTGCGACTGCACTTTAAAAGGGTAATTAAACTTATTAGTTTCCTACAGACCTCTAGTAGAATAACCCACATTGACTGTACGGACTTTCTTTACCAATAGACGTAATGTAACAGATGGTTTAAGTCTAATTGATGAAACAAACAGTTGAATATATTTGAAGCCACGCTAACAACCATCCTTTTATTGCAACAATTTTTCATAACAAAACTTCATTATCTATGGGAAAGTGTGCTTCGAAATTATCGCCGCCTACTTATGTCTTACATCATGGGTTGGCCAACATTTGTAAAATGTGTTTCAATCACAGGGACTTCCGCGCCTAACCGGTTTTTTATAACGACTATATGCACAATCAATCAGTACATGTAAGGTTTTACAGCTTTCCAAATTTAAATATCGAAAGAGATGTGCGCTTGCGCATTTTAGCATGTCTTCTTGTTATTACACTATATAATTATGTTGGATATTGTCTTTCTTTTTGTATACGCCAATAAAAAAAGATAAATCAGACGGAAATAATAGCATATTCTATATTATTTTTTAATATACTTCTTTTCCCGGGCACGGTAGCTTAGACTGCGTAAACGATAAAACTTAGTTCAAATTTATATCACGTGCAGTTAATCACTGACGCTGTATAAAATCGAATTAATTTAACTATGTACTAGGTCAGTCATTTAATTAGTTTAATTTAGTTTTAATTTATAGGTACAATGGCAACTTTAATAACAAAATAGAAACGAAACATCCAGTCTTAAAATATAAATTGTCAAAGCAAAAGATTTTACTACGATTTACGATGTCAAGTACACCCACAAATAGAAAACATTACATATAACGCAAACTGTTATAAGGCCAGCATAAAATTAACCAACTCTTGTTATACTTAGTTAAATAGAAAAACTTACTTTAAGCAAAGTTTTCTACTAACGTTAAATTTATGATTGCAGAATTAATTTATGGTTTTCAGAAAGATTTTTGACTAATTTTCACAAATAAGCTAATTCTTTTATATTGTTCATTGCACTGACTCTGTCCGAAGTAACTTCGGAGAGAGTCACAAACTATTTTCTATATTTCGAGATTTTAAGTGATATCTATTCTATTTGAATTTTCTCGTTAATAGGAATCTAGACTCACGTTTAAAATGACACAATACGTATTGGTATTGCAAATTGATTTAAATTAGCACGGGTAAGGCAAATCATGGTCTACCCACATTTATATTTAACGAAACTATATTATCACCTACCCTCCTCTTCTATGGAAACAATTTTTTATTTAATTTATATTTTATTCACTAAACTTTACTACAAAATATTGGACATATATAGCACGTATCCAAAGTATATCGTTGTAATAGGAATCGTAATAAAAGAAACGTGTCCGCGAAGCAAAACAAAACACGGCTTGCTCAGTTCAAATCCTGGAATTCGAGCAAGCGTAAAAGGATACGGGGGGCAAGTATTTTTAGATCTATGGGAATAGGGGAATCGTCTAGAGCTTATTATTAACTTTGTCCGCATTGAATAAGAAATTGTCTCGGTCCGAAATTATATGAAACCCGCTTTTTAGAAACCTTTATAAAAGAAAAACAGTTTAGATTTTTATAAGGCATCGAGTGAAGAGACATAATGGAACCCTTGTTTATTAGAATACTTGGCGATTGAACCAAGTGGCGGGGTCTTACCAGCTCTCGTGTATAAAACACATAACACACTCTTTGAGTGAGTGATAAAAAGTTCAAAAATCGCAAATGTCTCTAATCTACCCACTGCGTTCAAAGACTTATGTTATCAGTAAAAAAAACCAGTCCAGCTAGAAATCTTACATTCGCAGACCGGTCGTACTATTTAAAGAGTGTATTTCGAGTTCGCCCGTTCACGGTCAGACATGTAAGGTCAAATAAATCTGGTGAGACCACAAGTAAAATACCATAATACTGAAGAGGTTTACATAAGAGGGAGGCAATTCACACACGGTTATCCCCAACATAAGATATAGCTTACTCATACTACTATTAGACTTCGTAGATAACGATAAACAAATACATATTATAGCTTCCATAGCAAAGCCAACTGATGTTTGCTCTGGCAAGTATGATGTAGCAAGACTCGGCAGTCCGGCAGTCATTGCGATAACTTTAGACGACGCAAATAAAACAAAAACTTAAAAAACCCTCACCTTATAATGAAATCTATTCTGCAGCATTTCCATCTCCTTCTCCCTCTCTTGCTTGAACTTGTTCGCTATAGTTGTCTCGCTTATCGTCTGCTCTTTATTGAACAAGGCAGCCAGTTTGTTTTTTATCCCTCCACCAACGGAACTTTGACTTATATTATCCTCAGCGACACTGTCTTTGGAATTAGTACGCGAGCTCTCTGTACTTTTCGGTTTTTCTTGCGCCTTGGATGGCGTTGGCTTGGCTAAAAATATATTTTATTAGTATTTAGAATATAATATAAATAGAATATTACTAACGGTGTTTAGTGACGAAATGTTTATGCCAACAATGAATATATGTCGTAGGTACAATATATAATAGGGAAACGTTCTCACTGATTACGTCTCTTTAAAAGACAATGGAGGCGATTCTGATGTACACTCTCTAAACTAGAAATCTCTAAATTTAGTTTTAGTCCTGTAAAACCTATTCTGTATTGACAGCATTAAACCTTATAATAGATTACACTCTCTAAAGCATGTTTGACACATCTAAAGCTTTTAGAGAATTTTAGTTTAAAGAGTATACATCAGAAACGACACAAATATAATATATATTAAATAAACGTATCATTCGATTTGTAAACGTTATTTTAAAAGTAAACCTAAAATTAACAAATCTATTAAGTATAGTCTTAGTTTGTGAGTAATTTGCCACTACGAATACGAGAGTTTGACAATAATTCCCGCATTAATAACTTATTATTGAATTAGAATTCAGAGCCTTCCTATTTACACGCTTTTAAAGCTTAATTTAAACTTTTAATACCTACACTATTTTCACTATTGCAATATAAGTAAATAGATTTACCGATCGAAAAGGTTTTACTGTTCGTATCTGTTATAATCGTATTGTTAATTTCAATTCTAGGTCAATTAATCAGGTTAAGTTAAAGTAAATTGCATCTGTTTTTTAATAGAGAAAAGTGAATTATAAAATTTAGTCTTGTTATATATAATTCATACTATAAGAACTCGAACGCGCTAATCTCAGGAACTGCTGCGAACTGCGAATTGTAATTTTTTTTAATTACATATTATTTTTATCGAGGAAGCCTAACATCGATAGATTCAATAAAAGCATTATAAACAAAACATATCAAAAATAAATGAATTATTAATAAAAAACCTTTTTTTTATATTTATTTATATTTATATATCAACTGACTGTTTATGGTTTAATATATAAATACATAAATGAAATATAAGGGATAAAATTATTCATTTTCGTGCATTACAAAGGTCGAAGCTAATTTCTTTAGTGAAATCTATTTTTCAGTATACAACTTGTCACTATAACACTTGATCTTAATTAACTTGTCACTATAACTCTCCTAAGCGACACAATTTGTAACGGAGTACTTAACGAAGGCCATACGCCATAAGTCTGCGTATTTGCTTATCGTTTGTAAACTTTATAGCCTGTGTGACCTGAATAAATATTTAAATACACAAATTACAAAAAACAGGGACGGGTACGTGGCGGATCCTAGACTTCCACACTATTCAAATGCGCAAGAAAATCAACGTTTGCAATTTATTAAATACCCAACTAAGTATTTAATTGAAAATTTCATTTTAGTATTTATTGCATTAGCGGTAAAAATTACATCGTCTTTGAGAATCTTTACTATCACGTCACGACCTGGTGCAAGACTGACCAAGTCTTACTTTTGACCCTAAAGATTTGATGCAATAAAAAGAAATAGCTTGTCAAGAGTATTTGAATATTTTTTAAATAATGGCATCGTGAAAATTGAGATATTTAATGTCAAAACAACACACGAAAAGATCTATCTATACTAAGATCATGCCATTCATCATGACATTAAGCCCGTCAGAATTTACGTTCAGCGCGATCTATGACACATTGCAATATTAGAGTAGGAAATTTAGGTCTTACGTAGCTATTACTATGCTGATAAACGAATATTATTTTACATTAACAAGAGTTTTCCTCGAAAGCCTCTTCTTCGAAGTAAACAATGCTTAAACAACTGTAGCGATATGTCGAAATCGTTCCACTTACGGTAAAATGACGAAATTGTATTCCCCTTAAAAAAAAAACAGCTGCTGTAACCAATTAAACTAGAATAACATACTCTGGTCATTATCTCATCATCATCTTAATGGTATGCAAAACAGTAGTTTAATTTTCGATCAAATCACGGTTAACATATGTATTTAACTAGAATAGTAATTGTCTATTTAACGAATTTATAGAAGTTTTTTTTTAAAAACTTTTTTCTCAAAAAACTTAAAAAATGTATACATTATATTATTTAACAAGAACAATTATTATCATATAATGTAATACATATATTACCTTTTTAATTTTATACTATACTCCAAATTAAAAAAAAAACACTTATAAATCACCTAAGTCTATCACTACCATAACACGATAACGTAACTGCGCGCGCGCACAGCGCCAGACAGAATGGTGGATTGACAACCGTTGGTCGAAAGCTAATGACCCAATCTGTCAATATTGCACGCTTCCGAGTTACCGGCGATAATTTGACATAGATTTTATCCCATAATGAGGAATGGGTCATAGTATGTTGCGCTGTAGTACATTAATCTTTTAGGACATACAAAAAAATTGCGCTCAGTCTACAACGTCTACCTTTAATTCTCCGAACACGTATTACAAATGAGCTGGTCTAGATCTATATGTTAGGTCTTATAGGTCTAATAGGGCTAATTTTGGGTTATTTAACTAAGAAAAGGTTAGTGGTCGATGACTGATGAGTATAAAGGTATTTGAACTTTAAAATCTATAACCAATATCGAAGACCATTGTAAAAAATACTTCGGCTGAGTAACATTTGGTCTTTGATTTACTTAATAGTTTTTTAACGCGGTTTCAACCGCATCAATTAAATCAATTTCGGAGTCTATTCAATACAAACAAACAGTATTTATCCTTTATATTAGTACTGATTGATTTGATAAAACTATTTTCAAATTTCCCTCATGATTTAAATCTTGCATTTCAATTGTTACGCTGTTAATTATCCTTAGACCTGACGTCACAAGGATCCATGTTCGCCATCGCACCGGAGTTGTCAAACGTGTTTTAGTACGACGCAAAATGCAATACACATTAGAAGGACAAAGTATCCAAACACCGCAAATATCACCTTACTACTTAAACAATCTTAATTCTAATTGAGGTTTTTGAAAATTATCCTATTTGTTTCCAGCTTCCGTTTCATGGCGACCGGACGACCCGAGTCTTTGCAGCCCATCTGTTACCAGGCCGCATCTCATGAACCGTGAAAAATTCACATTGTTTTTCCATTGCTGCTATAACAGCAAATAAAAAAAGGAATAAAATAAATAAATAAAAGTGACGCGTAAGATCCTCCCGGTTTTAATAACCCTTTGAATAATCCTTGATTCATCGTTAATAATCTTGCAACTGAGCGGTCTGTTTCCAAACTGATTCAGAAATCATTCTATCTAGTCAAAACGCGAGGTCGCGCTGGAGCGTTTTTAAAAAGAATATATTTTATTCGAATTTTTATTTTGTACCGGTTACAATGACGATTTGCTTAAGACTAACTTAGTATCTCATGTTCAAGACCCTAAGCCAGACAGTC
>CAVNZL010000135.1:2167500-2190000 GCA_963693355.1 Pontia daplidice | reverse complement strand
ACAACATAATTTTGTTGCGTATTATTTTAAAACTATATTATATATGATTCTAGTAAATCATATGTGCCGTAGGACAATTTTAATTATATTATTTATATATTATATATATTTAAGCATTGTAGCTATAGGCACCGGAAACTCTAAAAAGATCTATTTCATCCGACTTCAAAATTGTTCACAGACGTTCGTAGTTCGACTAAATATTAAACGTTCTATAATTCGTTATATTTCCAATCCCTAGACACCCTTAGGTAAGTTTTCAACTTTAGTTTTTGACTAAACGGGGATCGAACCCGTTGACCACACCCTCCGCTCCGGCACTCTCTGTTGAGTTTTACCATTCATCATTTCGCCAACTGAGCCTATTATTATTAATTTAGTACTCAACTTAAATAAAAATCATCAACTTAAACAATTTACGATTATTTACAGATAGCTACGTAAGAGAAACAAAGGCTTCATAAGATAATAAATAACCTAGGTAATACAGCCAGTCTAGATTACATTGTTTGATTACCGTTAGTTTGATATCAGTTACCTAAGTAGTGGCGTGTGAGTTCTAGGAAGTTGAGAGCAATTTACAACGATCACAGAGATATGTATCATTATTATTTGAAATATTATTACATAAGATAAGCTGCGACTTATAATTGATACAATAGACTATATATATAATATATATATATTATTACAATTTATACATAGAACGATAGAACGTCTCGGACAATAGATAATTACTATATATATTATTTGCACAAATACTTTTTTCTGAAAACACTTAACACTTAACTAGACTAATAAATAATCATCAATACTGTAACATTCCATGTTCCATGAAAATCTAGTCTGTCAAGATTATTTATTAATCCAAATGTCAGGGATTGACATTTATATTAATACCAGGACACATTTTAAATGTTAATACAATGTGAGATGAATAATTTTTCAAGTGCATGATATTCTATCGAACAGAACGATAAGTTTTATATCGGCTTCCAGCTTCTCTATACAAACAAATTCCCTATATTCTAAAACCTAGCCAATATTTTATAACAACACATACATTTTATATAATCTTGAATCATCGAACCTTTTAGTGCTTTGAGTGTTTGTTTCCTTCTAATTACGAATAGCCAATATTTTTAAAGCTTTATTGTGTATCTAATAGTATTTTTATAGTCCTTATAGTATTTTCCGTCAAAACTTAGTGAGAGAATGCCGGTCTGCCAAACAGAGGGTCGTGAATTCGGTACCCAAACGGTCTAACAAAGCACCCACAACAGTAGATAAAAATGGCCAGTCCAGGCGCTAGTCATAATCGTGTGAACACTAACGTGATATTAAAAATAATAATAAAATCAATTTATTAAGAAATTAAGAAACTTCGTTCGTTTGTTGTACGTGAAAAAAGGAAAATATAACATAATGAATCACACATTTACTATTTAGTGTGTAAAATTTTCCGTTGCAGAAATATGAATCATTATTTGCCATTTTACATTGTACAGTTCTTGTTATTCAGTAGATTTTTTGAATTACAATACCATTAAAACGTAATTGAATTATATACACGCATTGAGTCAGGTTACCCCAAGCACCGATTAATCTTTATGTGTCAATTTGTTTTATAATGCGATGAATAGTGATGAATATATTGTTAAAACAGTATAGAGTTTAATAAATTTCATTTTCACATAGAAGGTTACAACTTAACAGGGATTACTTTAGCCTCATCCACCGAATTTTTTCAAACCACAAATACTAACAAAACATAAAATAATAATGTAATGAGAATAAAATAAAATAATTAGTCTATCAAACTTCAATAAACGCAGTATGCACGAATGTCCTTTGAAACTATTTTTGTAATGCGGTGGTTACAAAAATAAGTGTTATGCGTCGACCGTCCGTATATTACAACTTTTATAAGAAAAACTATCACATATATATCCTTCATTAGGATTTAGGCTTTTAATTAACTGTTTGGAATACCTGTTCTTGTATACTAATGTAAATATCATTGTTGTGTTATATCAGTCGTCAGTCATCTAAAAAATAAGATCACGGAAAGCGAGGACATTTTTTCATTGTAAACGAAACTTGACACGAAGAGAAAGTTTAAAACTTAACAAGGATGTGCTAAACGAAACACTGCGACTAACATACATCGTTATTTAAATAAGAAAAGAAAACGTGAAACGATTGTTAGAGAGATGGTAAAAGTTCTTTTGACGGTGATTTTACCTTTTCTTAAAATATTTCGTTCGAGTTGAATAATTTTGTTTCAAAATTTATTAAGTTCTGGATTTACAACAAACCTATGCTAGAAGGGCCATTTTTACAACGTTCCATTTTCAAAATAACACTTGCCGATTGCACCGTTAAGAGTCGAGGCACTATCTTTAAAAAGGTATGCAAATTTTTTACCACATCCCTGCCGGTCAACGACCCTTTATTTAATTAAAGATCGACTGATAAGCAATATTCCACGAACGCGAATCTGCACAGTCATTTCAGAGGTACGTGACATAAATAATATTCGTTACTTACTATATCTACATTGACCATATGATCAAAATCTCAAATATAGTGAAGGCTGACAAACATACACCAAGACACACACATCATTTTCAAATATTGTTGAGAGGAAATCCAAAACGGTTACAATAACAAAGATAATACTTCTAAATAATTACCTGCAGGCAAAATAAGGTATCACAAGTGTGCCTAGTGGCTAAGAAATTTCTACAAAAACACTCATGTCTACTCCTAGACTTTAAAACCCTCCTTATATGGAAACAAAGGCGGATAACTCAATGTTCTATTATTACATACGCGAACCAATTTAATACAATCGTAATCTTATTAATTTTCAAACGTAGGTAATCCCAATTCTATATCGTCTGTAGGGATTACAATAGCTCCGTGATTCTCGGATTATATGTTTTTTGATGAGATTTTGAACCTTTCACTTGGTGACGTTTAGAAAATATTTTTTTCATCGCGATCACCTCATAGGTCCACCAAATTCGTTCCTAACTATACCAGCATTAAACTACGATACATCAAAGATAATCATTGAAATTAACAGCCAGCAAGCAGTGTTCAAATGAAATACTTGTGGTTAGCATTTGTTTTTTAATATAGCCTCCCAAATAGTGAATTACTTTTGTTAAATGGTCACAATAAGCTACTCCGTGTCATCCTCAAACACTGATGTTTTCCTAGCAGAAACAATTTCATGGTACATGATTTTTGCGTCATCTTAATAGTTAACGTTATCTTTATAATTTATAATTAAGTTTATACTTATTTTGCACTAATCCGCTCATATTGATAGCGATTTAATTATCACTTAGTAAAATAATTCTTCGACTCTAACCAGATGAAATAAATTCTGCATCGTATAGGTAGATTAAAGGAAGGAGTTTCATTATTTTAAAAATGGTACGTCTCAAGTAAATATAGACAACTTATAATATTAACGTACGAAGTAGGTTTTGCAAAAAGACATTAGAAATTGACATTATGAAACCGGATACAAAATATCGTAATGATAATATCATCAATATGTGTATATGTGACACTGTTATATTGCAGCCGTAACACATGGGTAATCTGTATACTTATTGTTTACTATATATGAAAATTCATCTAATTTTCCCGTTATACAGCATGTTTCATACATGATGCAAATAGTCGTAGTATTATGTCATAAATCAAGGCAATGCTTTAGTGAAACAAATTTAAATTTACGTTACTAACCCTTATTATAAACTACTTGTTAATGTCTTATATTCAATTAATGCGCAATATTGTGCAAGAAACGATATAATTTCAAATAAATTATCGTCTCCCATCGATTAAAAACCTAAAAAACATTTTTACCATAAACAAAGTTCTAATACCGCGAAAACACCTCATTTACAAATTAATTCATATTTCACAATTGCTATTGTTTCGCAAAATAATAAGGAAACAATCGGTTATAATCATCACGAATTTATAAGAAAATGCGTTTTATAGAGAAATATCTTGTGGTTTTAAACAAGCTTATAACATATATAATATAATAAAATGGCAAGAAACATACGTAATTCCTAACCCTTCATAAGCAATCTACCTGCGAGTTGCGGGTAAACGTCGAGCAAAAACATTTCGTCACAAACAGTTTATCCTCCGACAATGCAACATGAGTAAACTAAACACCGTTAGGAAATAGACATAAATAGCACTTACCTTTGTCGCCGTGCAGTGTTTTTATTGAAGGTGCGAGTCCGAAGGGCGCTTTTGGCACGATAACGCTCCCTTTATTCTTTTCGAAAAGGGCCTTTCGTTCCCGCAGGGTCATTTCTGCGGGATCCTTCGCCTTGGGGCTGCCCGATTCGAACATCGCCGCTCTCGATAACACCGAACTTCTGTCAACATTCCCTTTCGGCAATAACCTCTTAACAGCTGGGCTAGCCGGCGTCTCCTTTGTTTTGCAACTGTCGTTTGTTTCGTCAACCACGTTTTCTTTGTCCTTATCGCTTTCCTCTCGAGGCGGTGTGGGCGCTTTGTATTTTTTAATTGACGGTTTCTTCGTGACAGCCGGCGGCGCGGCCACCGCTGTCGCCATGATGGGGGCTGGATGTGCACTGGGGGTTGTGGATGCACTCGGCTCCTGTCGGTTACGTTCGTGTTTCGTCGGGGCGAAGTCGTATACGAGCCGCGATTGGGTGGCCGAGACGCGGCGGTAGCCCTCACCCTCCTATGATTGGACAATGGCACTATTCGTTCACGTGGTTATCGACACAGCCACGGCCGGGGTAATGTAGTTGCATCATCGCAATACCGGGTCGTAGCAATGGATTGGATAATAATTAATCGCTGCAGTCGTCAATCACGCTTGGCGGTGGGCAGACGACTGACACATGTGCGGAACTTGTTTTGAGTTTTGCCATGCACGTTATGTTAATGTAATTTCGGAGGTAGATTAGTACGTGAGATGCGGTTGAATTCTGTTGTATATACTTTGTAATAGCTTAAAAAGCGATTTTGTTATTTCAGTAGACATACGACGTTAATATGGCAACTGTAAGCTTCCTTGTTAAAATCATGATGCGTGATACTCTCATTAATCTGTTAGACAATATTTATTAACAGAACTAAGCTGACTACAATAAACTACATTACCATTCATTTCTATACAAAGCCCGAAACGTATTAATACGAAATAATCACAAAGGTCTTTTGTTTATGTTTAACACTAATCGACTTAACCGAAACCTCATTCATTGTTGACCGGGTCAAACCACTGCGCTGGTTGTGACGATTTTAGTGTTGCCCTACTTTAAATTAGACATGTTAGAACAGAGATCACACAATTTGTTGGAATTTAAAATAATGATACGGGCTGACGTGTTCTTATTAGATACTTAAATATACGTAGTTTAGTGTAGTTCACTTACATGAACTAGATTATACTACGAAAATAGTTTGCATCATTGGTTGTAATTTTTAGTACCTATGTTAAAAACTTTATGTTATAGAAAATATTTTATTGTATAATCAATGATTTCTAAATCACCAATCAGGCTTCATTTTGTTAGCTACAGTTTCATTATTAAGAAAAATCTACGCAATTCCATTTTAACGCGTGTTTTTTAAATAATATACTTGGAATATATTTTAGGTTATTAAGTGCGATAATCGCGTCAACCCAATATCATATATGGGCCAGAGTGCAATGACATTAATATGGGTTCAGACAAACACTTGGATAATACATTCAATTTAACATACTTAATATTAATATTTTGAACTGGATACTATTTGTGGATATTTTAAAAATCGAACTCTAACGACGCAAGGCGTGTAACTAACTACTTGTCGCTAACATTCGTACACAACGTAATTAAATTAATTCAAAATATAATACATTGAATTTATCACGCCTACACTAAGCAATATATAAATTAATATGCACGCGAAAAAAACCTCAAAATACCAAATCATTTCTTATAGATGATACGACACACAACTTGTTACAAGACTCAATTTGAACCGATATAAAGGAGGCTGGCTATAAATTAGTACATTCGACGGGTGATTTTAAGAAACCCGATAGATACTCTTAAATGAAACATAAAGAAATAGTATCCCCTTTTGTGGGATTAAGGTCGAAAATTGTTAGATTAAAGTATCGATTGCGTTAAGCTATGTACCGTTGAGTTCAATAAGGTGACAAAAGTGAACCATTGAATGAAGTTCATCGCACCGGCCGTCGTTCATACAAAAAACTGCAACCGGCTTCCCAAGCAAAAAACCTTAGTTCAACAAACTGTTGTATGATTTATATTTTAAATATTATAATGTGCTACTTAGGTAACGATATAAGTTTGTATCGAGATGTTTTAAGAGATATTCTAATTAATTCGTAAAAAAAAACATTATTTTTCCCCCATTACGAATAAAAAGGTCAAATTCAAGCGATTTTCATATAGTTACTCATTTGTATGTTTCTGTTTTTGACGATCGCGTTGGCGCATTGGTCATCATGGCTGACTGACAAACAGAGGGTCCCGGGTTCGATCCCTACAGTAAACATTTGTGTGATAAATATCTATCGGCTGTGCTTCAGATGTTATAAATACAAATGTTAGAAATTTCAGATTCAGTTTTGAGCGATTCAGAGGTTTATAACTGAAACTGTACCAGATAATCAAACATTGCTGGCTCATTGCGTTTACACAAAGCTAATTTTATTCTCATCGTTAAATCTTTAAGCGTTTATTTTTATTTGAATTTAAATTGTGGTAAATATAAATAATTCCGTTGAGCTCTTTTGATTGTTTCTACATTTAACACTCGAAAGAGCTTCTGATTAGATACGCAACTTCGGAAGCTTTATGCATCGATGCAACATATTTCAATTCTATGGAATTGTACAATTTTATTCTAAAAGAAAGATACGACATATCTTTGTATAAGTTTACAAGGTTTTACGTGGTGAAAGAAAGATACAAATAAAAACATCACAAATATTTTTAGATCACCTAAAAAAATCTAACAGCCTACAATATTAAGATGTTACAGGCTTACTATAATATTTTATCTACTTTAAATTTAACGAACGTGATGTATTTTCAATTAGGAATCATTATTCTTACCAAATGTGCATTTGATAAAATTATCAATTTTGATTGCAGTTACTGTGGCGTACTTTTTAAGACTGTTTAATACAATCATTTCCATCATACATTATATATATGTAACTCTAGCGATTTCGGCAGCGCATGCCAGAGAAGATTTTTTATTAGTTGGATGTTTTGCATTTCAACACGTCACTCACATACGAGCCATGGTTTGCTCAAGATTCCACTCTTTGATGGTATTAGATAGATATGAAATTTGATTATACGGCACTAGTGATGGACGTTGATCAAAAACAAAGGAAGGGGATTCATCATTTTATCTTACTCAATGAAATTTAAATTTCAAAGACCTACAGGAGTATACCGTAAATACTAGCTTTTGAACGCATTTAGGAGCATCTGCTACGATTTAAAAATTGATTGTCCATTTAACGAGGCATATAAGAGCAGAGCATAAATTAAAAATGTCATTTAAATCAACCGCAGAAAATAGCGGGTAACTGTAATGTTACTGTTGAAACGTACGACCAAACTACAAGTCAATAATTTAGATCAATTATTGCTCGACCACGAACTTCGAAACATAAGTAGGGTCATAAACTGAGTAACAAAAGAGCTTTCAAAAACGCAAAGGTGGTCGTAAAATTATATTTTTGGGGGCAAAAAGAATGGAAACGTGAGTGAGACTAAATGCAATTTCCATGGGCGAATACAAAAAAATATTATAAAACTTTATAAAGTTAAACAGTTTTTGACAGACTTTATAAGGAGGTTTCTTAATTTGACGTTTAACCTTTTGTTTTTGTTCTATTTTTGTAAATATGAAAGAAAGAGACGGAAATGTACTTTAATTTCAAAACTGATTTAATTTAACATTAATAGTCTTCTATTGTTTGTAATAGTATCTATAGAAGTAGATATTGGATAATATATCTGTACAAATTGTTACAGATGTCCCGATAAGACGTGCCCATAATGATAACATGGAATAATGTATGGCCATTGGTTTACGACGCTTTTTATGTAAGCTTTGGGTGGTCTCAAGAAAAATTGCTTTAATGGGAAATTCAGAACGCGTGAAGTGCAAAAAAATATTCTTTTTACGTGTAGATGTTTCGCTTTTAAATTTATATTGCTTTTCAATACCAAACTGTGGAAAGATCTACATATTATGAAATACATTGTGATAGCTATCGGCAAAGATGTCTTAATAGATATTTATTTATTTATTGTTAAGAAACAAAACAAACACACACATACAATACAGTCAATGATTATGTATATCATAGATGAGTTCTTAAACGCGTTTCACAAATAATTATAGAAAATTAACGGGACACAAACATACAAACAAAAGATGAAAAATACAATTTAATGAAAATTAAAATACTATTTAAGTTTTAAAAACAATTCGCGCCTGAATTAAGCTGTGGAGTACAAAAATAGAAAAAATAGACCATTTTCCACGTTAATAAGGTCTAGCTGTGCCCTGGGCATCAATCGCTTCAGTTGCATAAATTTATCAAAGCATGGCACTCAACATACAATTCCTGAGATTCAACCAAATAATTTCAACAAAAAACATCATCGGTTCCAGATTACATAAAAAAAAAACTACCCGATTCGTTTCAGAAACCTCCTGAAGATCATATTTTTAAAAAAATTGAAGTGGTCTCTCATACATCGAACGTGTTTTTATAACCTATTGGACCATTTGCGCAATTGCGAATTGCATTTTTTACATTTTTATATTAAAAGAAAAATTTACATACCAAATTACATCGTTAAAGACGCTTTGCAATTATTGAGAACGTAATTATTAGAAACCGCTTTCTTACTATGAACATAGAAATGAAAAGTAAACGCAGTGATATGTTAATGGATACGCAATATTAAACGATTAGTATTCATCGTGAGCGCTATTTAAATTGTCACCCAATGTGACATAAATCGTAGATTAAACAGACGAGGAATGGAGCCGACGTTTCCTTTAAAAATTCAGGATACATTTCATACAAAAAATGTTGTTGTTATAATTTTGTATACAAGTAGATTTTACAGATGTCTTCAGTATCTCTAGATATTATAGTTTTTTTTTATGAGACACCCCTGCCCCCGCAATCGAACTTAAGAGTTCCCGCCGCCCATGGATGTCGACAATGCCAGGCTTACTCCTTGAAAAGCTCCCAAATCCTATAATATTACTAACATTATTATTAATATATAATAATAATATAGCTTTTTCTGATTTATAAACTGTATCAGATATTTTTGTTTCAGCATTTTGTGTAAAAGCTTTGTTGCTAAGCCTTAAGTTTTTATCATTTTTTATTAAAGCATACTTTTCGTATACCGTCTCGTTATCAAGTACACGTTTCGCGATATAGCTACATTTTTATTTTACGTTGAGTATATAACATTTCAATATTTACAACTACCAAATATTTATATCGTCAAGAAATTGGTATTAATCATTCGGCTCCACACATTCGCTGTTCTCGTTGTTTACGAACATTCGCAGGCGCAACTCCCAAATCGTAATACGACATTTCAGGGTTATCTTACGTATACCAAAAGGAGATCATAGCAACATTTGAATAACGTACTCTTAGCGTATCGTGTTCGCATAAGGTACGTTTTGACGGCTCCAACGGATCGAATGTCATACGAACGACAACGAATGTCATACAATTTGTGCAGCACACATACTCTTTTCAAAAGATTTACTTCCAAATACGCCTACCGAGCGCTTCTTAGGCTTCATAGAAAAATGTGTTTTAACCTTTCGAATTATATGGCTATCCTTTCTTACCTAATGTTCGTCCTCTGAACAAAAATTAATTAGATTCCTCGGAGCTAGGAACCGGTACTTCATAGCTCCCAATATTAATACACTACCTTCCCAATTCAATATTAATCAAACTTACCCCAAAATGTCTCTACCTTCGAAAAAGTGAAAACAACAGAGTATACGTCTGACTAAAAAGAATATATAATAAAAAATTTTACCCAACTTATTTTCGAGCTTTTTTCTGACTATTTACGGTCCTAATTCCTATGTAAATTATTGTCAATGTTCATTTAATTTTTTAATGTCACCTACGTTCCAATACACGCGTGATATAAATCAATTTCGATATCTCTTATATATTATTCACTGAAAACTAATAATAATGATTCTATATTAGCGCGAATTGGGAAATGCGTAATGTATCACGAAACACCCGGTAATGGCCCGTCCTAGGTGAAAAATATTATACCTCATCTGTATTAAAACGACTAGATTTTATCCAATCCATTGCTTAATAAATACAATTACGTCACCCTCAAACACTGTTCTATATTGTTGCAATTTGAAAATAAATTATGCTTATAATATAGTACATGCTTGTAAGAGCTGCCACCAAACATTGCCAATCATAGGAAAGAAGGGTCAAGCAGAAATATTTATATAGTCTGTAATAGATCTAGTACTGATAAATCATCAGGTATTTGACAGTTAAATAAAACAATATTTATATATGCAATATATGTCCAATAATGGTGGATCAAGAGCGAGAAAGAAAGAAGAAAAGCAGGTATGAAATATTTAATCCATAATCTTATACAAAGGGAATTCGTACTTACCTTATTGTTACATTAATATTTTTTTAAATATTTTAGTCATATCTTGTCCGAACAACAGTAGCCCGTTTTCGTAAAATAAATTTCTCATATACACCACACAATTTAATTAAAATGTTACTAAACAATGTCGAGAACTCATAAAGCTATATAATAAAGATTTTTCCTTAATCTTTTTTAATAAAGGCTGAACGAAGCGAAAAAAAAAATATTCACATAAAAATTAATTTGCAATGAATAATTTATTGAAATATTCTCCTGAAAGGTTTCTTACAAGTCTAGCACTTACCAACTCAGCTACAATTTGGTCATCAAGTCGATGGCATTGGTTTCTTGTTTCGGCGTTTTTATTTGGCTGAAAAAGTACAAATTTACATTAGTAATTAATGATTGTTATTTTAAATAGCGACCTCTATATCTATATATAAAATAATTTGTGAGCGTATTGAGTAGGTCATAGAATCGGCTAACATCTATTTTTCATCCCCCTAAATGTTAAGGGTAGTCCACCCCAAAATTCTTATTTTATTTTTTAGACAATTTTTTTAGTTTCTATTTTTTTATGATACAACAGTATACAGTCCTAAATTTTCACCCTTCTACGATCAACCCTTATTTTTTATTTATTAATTGAAAATTGAAATCACATGTATGGCAAAACAACGTTTGCCGAATCAGCTAGTATAATACACAATCATTTGTGATCATAATATCAGAAATATATCAAAGTTTATGTAATATTATGTGCAAGCTGTGACGAAAAGAGACCTTTATTTATCAGTGTAACTTTAAGTGAATGTTGTGTGAACAAAATATCATTGTATAAAACTAAAGATCCGACCTCTTTTAAGTCATTTTGCCTAGTTGAGATATAGTCCACCGTTACCACGCACGCTGTAAAATACGCGAAACGTCGGAAAAAATTAAAATAATGTAAATATATTGTAAGCGTTTTTCTTTAAATGAGTAACAGTTATGTTAATAAAAGACAATATTAAGTTGAGAAATACAACTTAATTTCGTATCTTGCAGAATATGGTAGTATGTTCGAATCAAGGCTTTAAAGATTTTTGTAGATATTGCTAGACAAAATTCTATCAGACACAGGTCGTTACATTTGCCCATTTAGGAACAATGATTAAGATATTGCTGCTTCGAAATTTGGCCATTAACGATTGCCTAACATGAAATTTAATACTATCAAGTTTACAGTCAATATTAATTATATAAATTTACCGTAGCTTTAGTTTTCTTGAGAACCGTATTTATATCATTGATGGAATGTATTGAAACATCAAGCGTTGACGCATCCAACTTATCTTCTTTTTCTTTCTTTCTTTGAGTTGTCTTCTTTGTTTCAGGTTGCTGAAATCATAAAAATATGATAATTATGTTCCTATAAAAAATATAAATTATTTTTATGCAGACAGATTATCTACAATCCTCTATTATATTACGTTTTAAATTTTAAATATTATATTGTAGATAATCTATATGCGGTAGGTCTTTATTTAGGTATGTATTTAGGCTTTATTATATAGTATACAGTTGAAAACAAGCTTAGCAAACAATATATATGCAAACTGAAACAACTCTCACAAAACTTGTAACTGATTAATTTAATAATCAAGAATATATTGATATAATAATATTTTTGGGAAAAGATTAATGCAATATGCAAACAACAAAAATTTACTTACAAAGCTATGATGACTCAAGTCATCTTCCCAATTATTAATTTCATCTGCAAGTGCAGCTAACCGTCCAAATTTCTTTTTACCTTCTTGCTTGGGTTCATTTCTAATGTTCTCCGCAGGTGGAGTGGCTGCTGAGAACTCTTGTTCTGTTCTATGTATTGGTGATGATAGGTTAGGTTTATCTGGAACAGATGTTTTACCTTTTAATTAAGTGTTTGCTACTATTTTTATATAGGCTTTACAAGTTTTAATATTTCTTGCTTTTTTATTAAGCAGAATTTAGTGAACTACAAATCTTTAGGAAGTTTATTCATCGGCACACTAAATATATTTTTTTGTTTAAAAACTTGAGTCTTCAACCATGCATCACACATCTGTTGCAGAGTTGGCAGCAGAAGCAGGTTTGTTAAATGCAATTTTAACAAAATATTGTTGCATAAAATGTACACACCATGAAATGTAATAAATATGACATTATTCACTTATAAAATTTGATTTTCATTCAAAACTATGTAAACTATCTAACATAAAATAATATCAACAATAAATTAAACATACCAGAATATAAATTCCCAAGTCGATCCAGTCTTGATTTAAAGTTTGTTCTTACATTTGTCTTATCAGTCTTATTGTCTGCCATTTCTGGCTTTGTCATTAGCTTTTTGGGACTTGTATCTGGAAAAATATTTATTTAATAAATAGAGGTTTCCAAGTTTTGCTACTGCAGTCAAAAACCGAAACAGGTAAAATGTATTTAGAAAAAATTAATACCCATATTTATTAGTAGCTTACTATTTTTTTTTAACTGTACAGTAAGTTAAAAAACAGCCCAAGTAACACAGATAAATCAATGCCGTTAATACACTTATACTATTAATATTATTTTCACTTCAATGAAAAATTAAGCTTCTAATTTGTCACAATGGAAAAATTTCAATCAATCTAATAAATCAGTGATCAATTTGATGGTAGCTAAAAATCGAGACCGTTCACAACTTAACTAAAATACCTATACAAGAAGATTATTGAACAAAACTATAAGACATTTCACACCATAAAGGACACTCAAAACTATTTTACTAAATATAAAAAACTATTTACCTTTATACCAAAAAAATATATAAATAACAGATATTAATAATATTACAATTTCAGAATTTTGATAGTTCAACTATATATATAAGGACGATTTTTTAGGTTAGACATTTGTAAGAATTTAGATAAAGTAGGAAGAAAACACATAGTTACATACACTAAGAAAAGAAAACTTTATTATAATATTTTGTCTAAGAAGGTGAATTTGTTCTGTGTAGTGTTAGAGAATATCATGACAATTTTAAAAAACTTACTCTTTACTTTTAAATTACTTTTTAAACACACAGGAAATTCACTTAAAACTGTTCTCTTAGATGTCAGGAAATGAACATTAGTTAATTTTGTTTACAAATAATTTGTTGCTGTTTGTGGTCAGTGAGTAATCACTTCAAGGAATATTGACATAAGCTAATGAACTTACAGTGAGGCCTTTAAAAGCCCAGTTCATACAGTTTTTCAATAAAAATAATGACACAACTACAAGACACTTAGTGGCAGTAGAAGAAACACAAAGGAGGCCAATCATGAAGAGGGATTAAAACTGCATAACTAACATATTGAAATCCATACAATTAAAAACCAGCATGTAAAAGAATTTTGCTTACCTTCAATTTCTTTAATCTCCACATTACTGCCCCTCTCTAATGAAGAATCATATACAATACTAATAGGAGCATCTCTTTCTTCCACTTGGACTTCAATTTGAATGTCATTTCTGTGTGAAATATTAATCTCAACAGAAACATCAGAGTTTCTCCTCGTCAAACTACCGCGGTTTGGACTTTTGAACTCTTTCTTCGTTACTATAACATCGTTTTTCGTTTTCTGGGTTGATGGCGCGTTTCGATCCGATTTCTCTATCACTCTCTTGATTACTGGAGTATTACAGTTAACAGTTTCCTTTATTGAGCGTTTAGGTGAAGTTATTGATTCTCTGGATGGTTTAGAAGGCGATTTTACAGGGGAAGCGTTAGTTTTGAGTAGATTTTCAGCCAACGGCTTTCTCTTTGGTACAGATTGACCAGAATTAGCAAGCTTTTGATCAATTTTCTCTTGTCTGGCACGTGCCCGTTCTAACATACGCTGTAATATGTTGTTTATGAATAAATTTAGTTGTTTTAAATTGAAATAAAGTTCAAGGATGCTTAACGTTAATAAAAGCCGAACCAACCTGAGTGAAAGGATCCATCACACCACTTTTACAAGAATTTAAACAAATATATTACACAAAACAAAACACTATCATATCTAGATACAATTATTCAATTTATTCTTCATAGATTTAATCATTAATTGTGGATAAAATGAGAGTAATTCTCAAATTACGCCCGTTAAAATCAGTTTGCGATTTGACACAACAACAAACTGAAATTTTTGAATTTAACTTTCTTATCATCGGACAGAGGGCGTGTGTAAAAAACAAAGCGTCAAAATATAGATTCAGTTACTTCTGTACTCTATGGAAAACTCTCTACTCAATAGATAACAACTAGATGACGCTCAAATCATAAAAACAATTGAGGAACATAAGGAAGTTTACAGTTGTATTATTCCGTAAACCAGAGCCATTAATATACAGGTACTTGATATCGTCATTTTTCTGTAATGAAAATGCTTTGTGTAGAATAATTAAGGTACTGGGTTATCTTTTTAGGACAAATCATAAGGGTTAAGGACGTTCGCTGAATCACAATCACCCCTAATGTTTGTTGCATCGAAAAAAATATCGCATGAAAGTTACGTTATTGTCTTTCCTGATAGGTTTGAAAATGTAACTTATTTTATTACTGTATGTTCTAGTCTGCTTAGTTAATTATTTATAGACCTGGATACGAGGTTGAAAGTCAAGATCGTCCTCTACGTATCTCAAAAAATTATTTCGCCTTTTCTTTATTTGAATCATAATACTTAGCGATCGTAGTAGTGGCAATACACATATTGGTATTATATATCTACACACAACTGCACAACTATAATACCAGTTTCCATATACCTGTTGCGTTAGTAATCAAACAACATTCAGACGTAGCACCAGTGAATTTGCGAACAATGGGTAAGTATACACTGTATACCACATATTGTTTGGTCCAGGTTCATTTAATAGGTTTGCCAGTCATTTCCAACGAAAGCTTGTGCTTTTTCTTTTAAAATATATATACACGTTAACAAATATTCTAGTTTATTGTTCAGTTATTTATTTATTTATAACGGGATAACCAACTTAGAAACAAATTTTATGATATATACAAGAGTAGGATAAGTAAGCAGCAATCTTAACAATAACAAGAAAATATTTCATTTGTATAAAATGTATATTATAAAATAACTCATTTTTCAATTGACTGATTATAAGTTATTTAATTTTCAACGCCAACAGGCAATTTATATTCTTATATTAGTTCAATATTAGCATGACGCAGATTTCAAAAACTTCGAATCCGACACCGAAAAAAAAAAAAATTAAAAAAAAAAAAAAAAAAAAAAAATCAATAGGAGGTTTTTATATATTTAAGGGTGAAATAATTATTTCTTATTTACATTTTATTATAGCGTGTTACGAGCTGACGCGCCGACAACAGAAATAAGTCGTTATAGGTAAATTAACTAATAATGTAACAGTTGTCTTACTGTTCATGAGATACCATCTGACTGACATCGAAGTCTTCAGTAATAATAATGTTTTCCCCCCCCCTTTCTTTGTTTTCTGCTATGGGGGGGGGAGACAATCCACTAATCAATAACCATAATTGGTTCAGCACATTCGAGTTATAAGTGTTGTAAAAACCCGTCTTTGTTTTATATATATAGGATTTAACAGAAAGAACGTGATCTCCAAACAAGAAATTAATTCGTGGTGTAATATCCTTTGACCTCATTTAAAGACGTGATGCAATGGTTGCATCAACCAAAACCCCGACAGAACATTTATTTATATTCATATAATCAAGCATTGGTGTACCGGTTGTATGTTTACTGTACATTCAAAGACATCCATAGACAATATTAGATCGCTTCAAGTGGTTTATGCAAATCTGACGAGTGAAGAGAGTTCAAATATCTCGTTCTTACGTCTACACCTAAACCTTGAAACCAATTTAAGTAATAATCTAATTGAATGATTTACGAAACAACTTTTCTGATTAGAGCTGAGTATGGGATGCATGATCGTCAGTTCAGTCTGATTAATCGTAATTCGTCGTTATATATGCCATAGAAAAATTGCGTTTAATA
The DNA here is from genome assembly GCA_963693355.1 of Pontia daplidice. Lineage (NCBI taxonomy): Eukaryota > Metazoa > Arthropoda > Insecta > Lepidoptera > Pieridae > Pontia > Pontia daplidice. The sequence goes on along the minus strand of CAVNZL010000135.1, from coordinate 2,173,217 downwards.
GGGGTGAAAACGGGGCCCACTTCTTTCTTGGGTATATGACATTGCATTCATTAAAAACTTCCTTGTATGGATAATATGCAAAACTAACCACAAGGAGAATAAACTTAATGGAAGGTTTTTATTATTGCACAGGAAAAAATTATATGAATTACAAAATGTAATAGAAGTTTTCAAGTCAGTGTTATATGAAATGTTATTGATGGGCAGGAGGATCATCTGATCGAAAGTAACACTGCCACGAAAGGCCTCACAAGTGCATTGCAGGCCTTTGAGATGATTACGCTCTTTTCTTGACGGTCCCTTAATCATATTGGTTCGGAAATATCTATTGGTAGCTGGTTCTACATAGCGGTGGTGCGCGGCAGAAAGTGCCTTCTGAAGCGCTCAGTTGTGGAACGAATAATTAAAAGTCGAATAGTCAACTTATTAAACGTGTTATTCAGTAAAAATATAGAATAATAACTCTTCTTATAAATACAATATTATATTTACAAAGCTTTTGTGACGAAATCAAAGTTTTTTTTAAATACAGTAATACGCCGGACTTACGCGTTAGGTGGGACTGAGCGCTAACCGCGTTAGTCGAATTCGCGTAAGTCGGGGTACAATTTTGCGTATAAAGACATACAAAGTATGTTTAATTGGGACTGGAGACTAAATAAAACAATAATTTAGGAAATAATTAGTATCTAATTCTAGATAATATGATAAACTATAATATATATATAAACAATCCGAAGTTATTTTGATGTAGAAGGTTTCATAAATTGTAACAAAGTTGTCAGACGAGTCAGTGATTTTTCTTCTCCCGTAATATCTCCTTGTAGCATCGTATTAATTTTTTTACTCCATGTTTTGTAACAAAAATGCGCTCTTCATTGCTTTGCTTTCCAAAATTGTTAACCCTTTTTCAATCGAACTGAGGGCTTCTGTCAAGTTTCCAACTGTCATTTGATCTCATATGTTGTATGTAGCTCATCAATTGTAAGGTCCTCATTGTGTGAATCCAATAGCTTTTGAATACCATCACTATCCTCTTCTAAATTTATTTGTCTACCAAGTTTGACAACGAATAGACGACAAAATTCAATCGCGTAACTCAAAATTCGCGTAAATCGAGGTAGCGTAAGTCGGGGTATTACTGTATTGTTATCTATCAGTCAATTAATCAAGTTACCTAGAAGCGATAGGTCTTAATGGTACAATGCAATATGTAAGGTTACTAATGATTTGATAATGTTAAGATATTAAGCCTAAAACAAATGAAAACAGAATTGTATCAAAAAGAAAGTTATAAGAATCCACAGACTAAGTATGTAAACACGGGAGTTGAATCTGCCAAAAACCTGTTTTTCAATTTGATTCACTTTATAGTCATAAAAATGTATACAATTTGTTTCTCGGCAATTTTACACTTGACGTCTTGACACATATAAACAATTTATTTATGTTGACCATATTCATAAGGTCAAATTTAACTATTAAATTAATTACTATATACACGATACAGAAAATATAAAGCGTTATTTCCAACATTATTTAACTCCACTTGCCGTATCCCATAATCTCATGTAATTTTATTAATAATTTTAATGTTTCTCAGTTAAGCAAAGTTTTGTCGGGCTTACTCATGTGGAAAATTTTAAACAACATATTAACTATTGAAAGTAAATACCGTGCGGTTTATCTTAATATATATAAATCTCCTGTCACGATGTTTGTCCGCGATGGACTCCTAAACTACTTAACCGATTTTAAATTACATTGGCACACCGTGAGCAATCTGGTCCAACTTAAGAGATAGGATAGCTTAGATCTTGAATTATAGTCGCAATTTTATTTTATTGCAAATTATTTTTCTATAATTAATTGGACAGTCACAATTATCTGTTAACTCCAAAAGATTCTAACAGATGTCGATACTTTTCCGTAAACCGACAAGCGTGTTCTATTTCATATTAATTGATTAACCTAAATAAAGCATACTTTTAGTGTTAAAATGCTTAAAGCTGATAATTATTTTTATTGAACTAAAAAAATGATTGCTAGCAATCACATTTATGGCAAAACCACGTTTGCCGGATGAGCTAGTATGGTATATATAATTTAAATAAGGGACTTTACATTTACTGTGATTACATTTACAACAAGGAAAATCGACGCTGACCTCACTGACCTTTGAACACAGCAAGGAGTCACATATTGCAAATGTAGATAATATATTTGTATTTAAAGATATGCCTTTTGCACTTAAATTAATCACTTTAGTATAAGACAAAGGACATATAAGGACATGTGGCACCACCACCTTTGTGACACTTTCCTTGTGATATTTTAATCTTTATAGACGTAAATATAAAATAGTGTAAGTACATTAAGTTTACAATACACGTCGGGGTGGAGTAGCAATCAAATTTAAATAATTATATTACGTAAACGTAGGATTTAGATTTTACGTATTGTTTATCATGCAAAAACGTTGAGTATTGAGTTTCTGAGTTTCAACTGCAAAGATGGAGATGGATGGAGACCTTCACCCTCCATTGAGGGGTTCATGCATATAAAGGGGGAGGGGAAAAAAAAAAAAAAAAAAAAAAAAAAAAAAAAAAAAAAAAAAAAAAAAAAAAAAAAAAAAAAAAAAAAAAAAAAAAAAAAAAAAAAAAAAAAAAAAAAAAAAAAAAAAAAAACACACCACAAAAAAAAAAAAAAAAAAAAAAAAAAAAAAAAAAAAAAAAAAAAAAAAAAAAAAAAAAAAAAAAAAAAAAAAAAAAAAAAAAAAAAAAAAAAAAAAAAAAAAAAAAAAAAAAAAAAAAAAAAAAAAGGGGGGGGGGGGGGGGGGGGGGGGGGGGGGGGGGGGGGGGGGGGGGGGGGGGGGGGGGGGGGGGGGGGGGGGGGGGGGGGGGGGGGGGGGGGGGGGGGGGGGGGGGGGGGGGGGGGGGGGGGGGGGGGGGGGGGGGGGGGGGGGGGGGGGGGGGGGGGGGGGGGGGGGGGGGGGGGGGGGGGGGGGGGGGGGGGGGGGGGGGGGGGGGGGGGGGGGGAAAAAAGAAGGGGGGGGGGGGGGGGGGGGGGGGGGGGGGGGGGGGGGGGGGGGGGGGGGGGGGGGGGGGGGGGAAAAAAAAAAAAAAAAGGGGGGGGGGGGGGGGGGGGGGGGGGGGGGGGGGGGGGGGGGGGGGGGGGGGGGGGGGGGGGGGGGGTTTTTTTTTTTTTAAAAAAAAAAAACCCAAAAAAAAAAAAGGGGGGGGGGGGGGGGGGGGGGGGGGGGGGGGGGGGGGGGGGGGGGGGGGGGGGGGGGGGGGGGAGAAAAGAAGGGGGGGGGGGGGGGGGGGGGGGGGGGGGGCCCCCCCCCCCCCCCCCGGGGGGGGGGGGGGGGGGGGGGGGGGGGGGGAAAAAACCCCCCCCCCCCCCCCGGGGGGGCCCCCCCCCCCCCCGGGGGGGGGGGGGGGGGGGGGGGGGGGGAAAAAAAAAGGGGGGCGCGGCCCACAAAAAGAGGGGGGGAAAAAAAAAAAAAAAAGGGGGGGCCCCCCCCGGGGGGGGGGGGGGGGAAAAAAAAAAAAAAAGGGGGGGGGGGGGAGGCGGGGGGGGGGGGGGGGGGGGGGGGGGGGGGGGGGGGGGGGGAAGTTTTTTTTTGGGGGGGGGGGGGGGGGGGGGGGCCCCCCGGGGGGGCCCCCCCCCCCCCCCCCGGGGGGGGAAAAAAAATAACCCAAGGGGGGTTAATTTTTTTGGAAAAAAAAATGTTTTTGGGGTGTGGGAAAAAATTATTTTTTTTATTTTGTGGGGGGGGGTCATTTCATAGTTTCAAAAAAATACTAGGGACTATTACTGTTTGTGTTTTCATTTATTGTCGGATTGTCCTCTCCACATTGTATATTGATAAAACGGTCATCTAAATATAGTTTTTTGGTAGGAAACGATATTTAATTGTTAATTATAATTGACATTATATATATTTAATTAAAGAAACCATATGACATTAGATATCTTAATTGTAACTGTAATTTGGCATCTAATAAAGGGCGTTTTTATTTATTTTATTTTAAGTTTCAGATCAGTGTTTTGTTTGATTGTCAGGTTCGTTTGCAGTAGTGACATTGTTTGCTGTGGTGTTTATGGCGGCTTATGCTGAAGCAGGACGTAAGTAATTTCAAACTTAAGATATTAATATTGAAATTGTCATATCATTCAAATTTTATTTTTATCTGAGTAGTTTCAAACACGTTAAGTTGTGGATTTTACAAAAATAAGCGCCTTACGTTTTACCATGAGCAAATTATTAAAATCGGTGAAGCGTTTAAGTTATTTTCGTACATTATTTCAACTTGTTATAAAAAAGGAAGCCTGACACGGAGATACGCCTTTTTTCATTACAGTATTAATATTCATTGTTAGACCGACTATTCAACCAGGTACATTTGCAATTCCAGCTGCCGGTAACTGTCCACTGCCATCGAAGATCTACGGTTGCAGCCCCAAATGCCATGACAACTATGATTGCAGTCATGGCAAAGCCTGTTGCCCAAATAGCTGCAACGCCAAGTCATGTGTGGACTTAGCGTCACATGGCGGTGGGAATAATGACAAGTACTCTCAATGTTAGTATTGATATGTATTATTAAAAAAATGGCGGCTTGAATCAAATAATATTACCACTTCGAAAGCTTTAATATATAATCGCGTCAATATTACAAGCAATTTTCATATCAATCAACCAGTATGACCATCAACGTCAACAATTATTCCGTGCTTCAAGTAAATAATTATAAAATCAATAAAATGTAGCTGGTATGAATGGAATAGGTGAATAAGACTTATAATTTTCAGCTGGAGGCGCTGGCGTATACTGTGCTAACCAAAAGTGCAGTCCTTTCGAGAAATGCAAGTTGGACCCCGCTACAAAGAAAATGAAGTGCATGCGAGCTTAAAAATCAGGAAAATAACAAAGTAGAAATAATAAAAACGCTATAATAACTAAAGTTATACTTCTGCAGTAAAATAATTTACAATGTTAACAGGAAAACACGACACACCTTATTTAAAGCAATACATTAACACAAGTCAAAAGTAGTGTAATAAATGTGGTTAAAACCCAATATGATTCGGTTGCTATTAGATCACTTAGGCCCTTTTTTAACTTATTACGATGGAGAGGTAAAAGTTCGCGGCAAATTTGGAAAGATTTTTGACAGATAATTTTTTAAGAGTTTCCCCAAACTAATGATATGTCAGGAACCCTCGCAAAATTTCAAGGAACTAGGTAGAATTAAAAACTTATACTAGAATCTTAAATTTAGAGAAATCTAACAATACATTAATTATTTAAAATATTTTATACGTCAAAATATATAATGATAAGTTACGTTTTTTTTATTTTTTTACCTACCTAACTAAATACTGTAACTAATAATATATTTAATTAATAACAATATACAAATTAAGCGTAACAACACGCACATTTAGCACTTTTATGAAACTCCGTTGGTGTCAAAAACCCATAGTTGTCAAAAGAAAATAATGATACGAATTTCACATTATTATTATCAATATCTAAATGCTATTTGCATTGTATGAAGTTTGTTTAAGGTACGAATGAAATCCCGCCCAAGTTATCAAAAAACCAAAATTACAAATGTCACTGTTTCCTTCCCACGCACGGCTTCCTTGTGACTTGTGAAGTCAATAATTCGCTAGCAACATGAACAACGATCAGTCTCAGTCACCCT